>OY757904.1:82170313-82412813 GCA_963585895.1 Sepioteuthis lessoniana | reverse complement strand
CACACACACACACACACACACACATAACGACAAAAAGATAACGAATATCCTAAAGGTGTAAGCGCACTCTAAGAAAAAGAGAGGAAGACCTCTATATAAACCAATAACCGACTGAAAATCATTCAAACTGCAAACACGTATATATATGTATGTATATATTTGTATACGTATATATTTATATATATGTTTGTTTATATATGTATATATATATATGTGTGTTTATATATATATTTGTGTATATGTATATATGATTGTTTAATTACAACTCATGTGTATATATATATATATATATATGTATGTATATGTGTGTACATATTTATGTATATATATATATGTTTGTGTGTACATACGTATATATATATATATATATATATATATATATATGTGCATATATATATATACATATATATGTACTTATATATGTTTATATTCATATACATATGTGTATATGTATATATTTAAATATATGTGCATATATATGATTATGTATTTATTTTTTGACGATGCAACTAAATTTCTAAAAATTGGTAATTTATCCTTTGATGACACTCACAAGTTGGAAATCAAGTCACAGAAACGTTTTCTTGATTTGTTTTTGAAAAGAAAGTCACCTCTAGAGAAGTCTATGTGTTAATTCATCCAATAGTTTCCCAAAGTGTGGATTACCTAAAATTCATTTATCTGATATCCCTTTGCGACGTATTATGTCCACGTGACATTCCGTACAACACTCCTTGGCGAATCGGTTAATTCTTTATTCAATCCTGTTTTAGCATTTTATCAAGGATTTTGTGTGGACGATTCATTTATTTTTCTTCCATTATTCCCTCCTTGTGTTGACCCTCAATTCTTGGTGTCCTTTGATATTACTTCACTGTTTACTAATCTTCCTCTCGATGAAGTAATTTCTATTTGTGCGGACTTTTTTTTATTGGAGTCCGTTAACATCTCTCTCTTCTTTTCTTGAAAGTGTTTTCGTGGAATTGATGGAATTGGCTACCAATCAGTTTCCTTTTGTATTAATAATACCATGTACCGTCAAGTAGACGGTCTTTCGATGGGTTTGCCCTATTCTTGCAAATATTTTTGTTGGGTTTGATGAAAAACTACTCTTTGATATGTTTCCCAAGCCTTATATTTATTTACATTACGTGGACGATACTTTCGCTTGTTGTTGTACGCATAATGAAGCTTTATCGTTCTTCCTGCAGTTAACCTTCACTATTGATGAAGAGAAAGATATTAAATTACTATTCTTGGATGAATTGGTTGAACGACGTTCGTTTGCTTTCGTAACTAGTATATATAGAAAGTCCACATTCACTGACTTGTATTTGAGTCGGGATGCTTTCGCTCCTAAGTCTACGAAGGTTAACCTGTTGAAGTGTCTCACATTCAGGGCTCTTAAGATTTGTTTGTATAACAAGATTAAAAGTGAATTTGAACAGATTAAAATTTATTTTTGGGTAACGGGTATCCTGAGGAAGCCATTTTTGACACCATTAACCAAACTGTTTATAAGTTTAGGAATAACATCAGGCCATTTGGCCCTTCTAAATGTCCAATTTATATTTGACTTCCTTGGATTGGATCTTCTTGCCAGTTGATTGCCGATAAGGTTTATTTCTCTGTTAAACGTTGTTATAATGTGGCTATGGTTCGAACCATCTTTATAACTCGAACTGCCTTTCGCTCTAATCATAAAGATGTGGTCCCTATCTTACAACAAAGCAATTTAATTTATAAATGTCAATGTTGCTGTTATGCCACATATATAGGGCGCACTTTCCAACATCTTGAGGTTAGAGTCTAACCGCATGTTCCAAGAGACATTCGTAACTGCACAACATCGGGATATTCAAAATTGCCACATATATATGTATATTTGTATACATATATATATATATATATATATGTATTTGTACATATATATACACATATATATATTTGTATATATATGTATTTGTGTATATATATGTGTGTATATATATATATATATATATATATATATATATATTGGTATATATATATATATATTTTTTTTTTTTTAAGTAGAGTAATTAATATTGTGAATTGAATTAAAATGACCAGAAAATCCGCCGAACACCTACGCTCAATATACGGGAACACTGGACAGCTGTTTCGACCTTATTAGGTTTCATCAGCAGTGTATACCGTAATATAATTACGCAGATACGTATTTCTGAGTTTCTTGAGAAGACATGGTTCTTGCGGGTGACCGTGTCCTCTGGAAAGAGTACGAATGTAACTTGCAAGACACATTTAAGTTATTCGGCAGCGCAATTACTATGAGTAGTTGATTTGGCGTCACTTGTGTGCGATATAAACTAGTGGCTCAGTTGTAGATTTTCTGCACTGCAATCTGTGGTCGCTGGTTCGATGCCCGGAGGTTACGATATACACTGCTGATGAGACCTAATAAGGCCGAAACCGTTGTCCAGTGTTCCCGTATATCGTGCGTAGGTGTTCGGCGGATATTCTGCTCATGGTAATTTAATTCATATATATATATATATATATATATATATATATATATATATTTGTATTTATATTTGCATATATATATATATATATATATATATTTGTATATATATATATTTGTGTATATATATAAATATTTGTATATATATATATATTTCTCTCTCTATATATATTTGTATATATATATTTGTGTATATATGTATATATAGATATTTGTATATATATGTTTATATATATATTTGTGTATATATATGTATATATAGATATTTGTACATATATATATGTTTATATAGATATTTGTGTATATATATAGATATTTGTATATATATATATGTTTATATAGATATTTGTATATATATATATATATATATTTGTTTATATATATGTATATATAGATATGTGTATGTATATATATAGACATATATATATATTTTTGTGTATACATATGAAATATATATATATTTGTATATATATGTACATATATAGGTGTATGTATTTGTATATATATGTAAATAAATGTGTGTATATATTTGTATATATGTGGATATATGTAAAACATAAACTTGGCGACCGTAATCAAGGGCTACCCGAAGGTTCCCTTTTCAATAGTTACTACACCAAGGTGTAGGGGGTGGTCTCTACTCCATCCCCTGGATTGCTTCACTTTACCTATAAAACGCAACTTATAATGCTGATTATTAAGTAAGGAGGTATCAAGAGTTTTTTTGAGTCTTTGTCATGACTTGAATTGAGATTCAACCACTTTATGTATCTATGTGTATATATAAATATTTTTTCGCATATATATATATATGTTTATGTATATATGCATATATATGTATATATATGCTTGTATATGTGTTTATATATGTCTATATTTGTATGTGTATACGTATATTTGTTTGTATATATGTGTTTGTATGTATATCTGTATATATGTATAATTTTATTTGCGTTGTTGATTACAATTACCAAAAATAAGAAATAGAACTGATAGCTTTTGATATGAGAATTAGGCATCTGTTCTAGTATACTTTGTTCCTGTTTTGTCTTCGAATATTACGTCAGAAATGGTCTTTCATTATTATAAAGAATTTTTATTTCTTGTATACATCCCAATCTATGATTTTTTTTTCTTTTTCTTCTCTGAATCTATTTTTTTTTCTGAGACCGCCAGATTTTGCTTGGCCATTTTTATAGCTGAATAGTCGAATGGCAGAATATAATTTTATGAATTTTAATAAAAAGATAAAGAAACAGGTGAAAGTAATAAAGTATTTGTAACAAGGAAAATGTTTCATTTTTGGAATCTCACCTCAGTTTAAGATTTCTACTTTTAGTACTGCTACTACATCTACTACTATTCTTACTTTAGCGAAGAAATATTCTTATGTGTTGTTACGTTGTCTTATTGCTATGTTGTTGTAAAATAAAGGAGTTGAAAGGAGATATCGAAAAGTTTTTATGAAGATTTAATTACAGCCAGAATAAAGGTTACCTTTATTCAGGAAGTCTCGTAGGAAGGGAGGAAAGAAATAGTTATGGAGTTGAGAAGGAATTTTAGCAGCTAAATGCCTGAGGGAAATGTGGGTTGCTACCGTTAAAGCATTGTTGAATATCTGACTGAGATATGGTTGCCATAGGTGTAGCAAAGGTCGTGTTTGCTGGTTAAGGACAGGAATGATGTAGTCATCCATGAATGTGTGGTCCTGGTTGTTGTTAGAGAGTGACACGAAAGTCTCCAGAAAATGTTGCCCAGTGATGAAGTAGCTGGATGTCTGAGAGGAATTGCGTGTTGCGGTAGACATAGCTAAGGTTAGAGGCGAAATGAAGGTGTTCCTGTGTGTGACGGATTGAATGCATCTAATTCATATTCAACTGGGAACCCTTGGCTTGAGAGAGTAGGCTCAAGAGGTCCATAAATTAGATGGCTTTCCTCATGGTGTTGTGATGTTGCTGCTATGAAGGGAGCAGACAGTAAGTACGTCTGTCCTATTCGAAAGGTTCTTAGGAAGTGGTAGTTTGGCGGGCTTTCTCCATTTTTATGCTGCCCGGAAAAATGGTCCGGGATGAATAGGATAATTCATCCTCATTGAGTGAAAATATGCATCGACCCTAACGGTCAAATTAATTTATGTGCCAAATAAAAATACGAAGTTCTTTCTGCTACATTACTATATCAACAAAACAGTTTTGAATAAAAACTTGCTTACCATGAGATTTAAAAATCATATATAAATGATGATTTGCCTTGATAGGGAATGCAAGTTTATGCCTTATTGGAAATTATTCCTGTGTTCTGAAATCCCTAATGCTGATGGAAACATTTCGATATCTTAATAAAATCAAGAAATTTTAACAAATGATAAAATATTATAATAAGGAAAAGATTTTCCTTTCAGAATCTTAAAGGAAGAAAAATATTTTCTGCAAAATATATCAGAGAAAACGAAGCATAAATCTCTGAGGAAAATTTTAAAATCTAAAGTACTTTTATTTCCAGTAAAACTAACGACAGTGGAAGACCTCTGGCTTTTCAGTCTTGGCTATATAATTTGTGATTATGTAAGTTTTCTTCAGCTATATATTGGAAAAGTCAGATGATTTAGTCAATGATTGAAACATTACAATAAATATATTCTAGATTTATTGATGTGTAACACTTTTCTTCAGAAAAAGTTCCTGTAGAAATGAAAAAAGTTCATTATGTAAAAAAAAAAGAACTGCTTATAAAAATGTTTATTTGTTTTACATTTTTATCTAGTTTTGCTGAATAGTAATCATTTGTATAATTGAACATATTTCTCCACTAAAAAATTATGAGAAAAAGATCATTAGGTTTATAAGAAAATAATCTATATAAAAAATTTTAATGAATTGTCATACCATAACTATTCATGAATAATATGAAATTTTATTTCTTGATTTTTAAGCTTAAAATTAAGGGTGTGTATAATACGCAAGAACTAAACCTTGCATTTTTTTTCATTGGCCTAATGAGTAAAGTGTTTGCAAATGGTCCAAGAGACCAGGGGTCAATTCCAGTTTGAGTCATACCAAAGACTCAAAAAATGGTACTTGATGCCGCCTTGCTTAACACTCTGCACTATAAGGTAAGGATCAAGGGTAAAGTGGAGCAATCCAGAGAATGGAGTTGCACCCTCCCCTACACCTTGGCGTAGTAGCTATTGAAAAGGGAGCCTTTGGGTCACTCTCAACTAAGGTTGCCAACTTTACTTTACATTGCCATATTCAGATCTACATAGTCCAAATTGAATAATGTGTAACAAACACTTCTGTTTTATACTGCAATAGAAAAAATAGCCACTGGAATGCATGTTGTTTCATGATTTGTTTCTTCTATTGTGAACTTAATTTCCCTGAAAGTTTGATACATTTTGTGAACATATCCTTGCCTTTGCTCTAAATACTGTGTAAATTTTGTGTTTTGAGACATTATATAAATTCTATTTTTAGTCAATACAAAGCAGATAAAAATTGAATAAAAGTTAAATTTAGTATTAATTTAGCTGCTAAAAATTCCAAAAAATGTCAAATTGTATTATACATGACAGATATTTTTTCCAGAATTTTGAACTGAAAGTTTAGGGTGTGTATTATTTGAATATATGTTATATGTAACTAATAATAGCAACTCATATTCAAATCACCTGAAACAAAATAATTTATTTTTGAGAAAAGGTAAAATAGAATTTTGTTTTTCTAAAATATAAACCCTGAAATAAACACAACAATTCATGAAATAATTCTTACCAATAAATTTCTTAATAAAATGATATGAAATTAAAATTAAGAAAGCATTATATTCATTTTAACTGTGGTATAACAGATGTGTTAAAATAACTTTACTGCTATTAAACAACCCCATCAAAGCATACAAGATGAAAGATATTCCAGTTGTTCAAATATCCAAGGTGTAGTTTCTGTTTTAATGGCATATCAACCTTCTTGGGTTATTTAAATGCCAAAGTCATCCTTGTGAAAGAATAGCAATGATGATATTTAACCCAAAGCTAGTGGAGTTAAAGGGGTGCATGCTTTCACAAGGATATTGTCACGTGGCCTACCACTGAGAGAAGAGAAATAAGGAATGTCCTCTGCCCCTCCGTGTATGAATTAGCAGGCCGCCAAAGAATGACCGTTAAGAGAGGAATAGGAATCTAGGTCAATCCCTTTCGGCCGAAGTAACAAATCCAGGTCAGAATGAAAGCCAACAGATGTTTGCATTCTGTGACCGGGTGAAAGAGATAGTAGTCCTAAAGAATCGCCTGAGTGGGGAAGGAAGAAGATAGAGGCAAAATGATTGGCCAGAACCCTAAGGCGGAAGTGGCTCCTTCTTCCGTCAGCAGAAACAGGGGTAAAGAATATCAGTTTTGAAGAGAGATGTCATCGTGAACAGATGGGACGAGTCTCCTGCCAAGACTCCGGGTGAAGAAGCGAAATAGAATCTTGGACAAGAGGAACCTATGCCTTCAAGCCAGAGCTACATATATGTAAAATTTTGCCAGCCTGTAAATGAGAAAATACTCTCCGAAGGAACCCATCAAAAGATAAGTAAACATTAAGACTGTTTCTCCCTACACCCTTCTTAAGCATTGCAATTACTCTTTCCCTCAGTTTAAAGAAAGACGAAAGAAAAGAAAAGGAAGAAAGACATTTACAGTTATGTATTATCCGCTGATAATCTAGCCGACATGTTGAATATGTATGTCCGCGTATATATATAAAAAACTATGTCATATTTTAATGTTCCCAAGTGTTGAAGTTTATTCATTGTGTTGTTTGCTGTCAAGTTGTTTGTTTCATGCTTGTTTTCAGCTTCTTTCACCTTATGTTATTCTCGCCTAAATTGTCCTATTCTTTCCTTTAAAAATATTATACGGGAAACCGGAGTTGTTGACTACTATAGTTAATATTATTATATCAAAACCTAGAGGCTCATATCTTCCATTATTCTAGGGGTAGGAAGAACTAGTAACCTGGTGGGTGTGTGTGTAATGTGAAATTTGGAAACCCCTTGCCAGCAGCGGTCAGTCTTGCCCCAAATTAACCCCCACATAATATGCCAGTTCCTATATGCCTGAGAAAGGACTCTGAACAAGGACTTATTCTACGAGGGATCAAGTGCCAAATTTATTTTTCGCACGTGTGAAGACGGGGCGTCTTCACACGTGCGAAAAATAAATTCCCATTTTGGGATTTTAATAATTTTGCCGTCACAATATTTAGTCTGAAAGAGAGAGAGTAACTGGAGTTTCACAAGGATATTAGTCTGAAAGAGAGAGAGTAACTGGAGTTTCACAAGGATATTTAGTCTGAAAGAGAGAGAGAGAGTAACTGGAGTTTGAACTTACAACAATGTTACTGTTTAGCACTTTAACCATTATGCCATGTGGACTGCCCAAATAAATATCTAAGGAAAACAATGCACATGTTAAATAAACAATAAAAAGTAATTGTTTCATATAATAGAAATTTTAGTTTTTATACTTTGAAATTTATCTCTACAGAACTTTTTTTAAGGAAATTAATTTTTGATTTTAGAATTTTTATTAACTTTTGTAGATAAATTAGAATTTTTGTTAATTAATTGATAATTATCTTTTTTTATTATGAAGAAGTAAAAAAAGTTCTTTTATTTGCTTGTATTCCAGTCAAAATAGTTTATCATATCAAAATGATTTTATGTCTGAATTACCAACAAATGTTGTAAGTAAAAAAGAAATTGTAATGCTTGTTCCTTTCTGTTTTAGAATTTAGGAGTGTGCTAGAGATTCATTTTGTTTATATATATATATATATATATATATATATATATAATGTCCTTCTGTTCATATCTATCTATCTATCTATCTATCTATTCTTATAGTAAGGTCCATGAATAAGAAGACTTCTAAGTTAGTTTTTATAAAAAGTTACTTTTTCTAAACCAAAGATGTAAGATTTTTATTATTGCTAGAGAAACATGCAGTCATGTATATTATTTAGTATTATTCATTACCTAACATTGCAGTATGAAAACTGTCTCAATCCAAGTAAATCTCTTCATATGACCTTCTTTGACTTGCTTTTCAACATCAGAAACATGATTATGTTAACAGTTTATCCAATTCTCTCTTAACAACTTCACAAACTGCAAATGCAACAGCAAACCAACAGCACTAGTGTTTGTCCTTTTCATTGAAGAATTTTATGGCACAGAATATTACTTGACTTTAGACACATAATTCTTTCTTTGAGTTGAAGCAGAAAAAGAAAAAAAAATTCTTCAATGAAAAAGATAACATTTTTCATCAGCGGTGTCTAATTGATCTCAACAAGTTAGGATTCTTTTGATGATCTCTGCCCTCACTCTGTTGTATGTAGTTACCCAATCTTTCTGCAGTTGATTTGAATTCGGGGTTTTCCTTCTCCAAGACCAGTGGCCATACCAAGACTAAAGAACCCAAGCTCTTCTTCTATTTACTTGTAGTTGAGGAAAGAAGTAATAAATTCATGCCTCTTCCAAGGGAATTATGGGAAAGGGAAATGCAAACAGCCTTTTTCAGGATATTTTTCCCTACTACTGTAAAGCTCTTCAGAAAACAAGGAATTTAGCTCATCCTGTATTTTGTCTCATGTTAGCCATCTTAATCATGGTCTTGCTATCGGTATGTCACATGAATTAAAGAAAAGAATCAATACAAATTCACAGGCAGTTAAATTTTCTATAATTATCTAATTTACCAAGAAATTACAACCTAGATGGCTCCTACAAACATTGTCAGTCTTGACAGATTGAGGCCAGTATGTATTTGTGTATTATCTGAGTTTGTTCTTTCTAAAGAAACCAATATTTGTATTGCTAATTCAACTTTGAAGTTAGAGTTACCTCCCTTGACTTCATTACACTGGGCATCTTGTATACACATCTCCCTTCAACAGAAATTTATTCTTCTAATTGGGAGAGTTAAATGAAAAGACGGAAATTCTTTTTGTAAGTAGTTTTAAACACACAATTGGTTTTCTCTCCTTCATTGATTTTTTAGATGTAAGCAATTTTTTGTACTCAATCCCACAGGAAGCCACTTGAATTCAAATTTTCAAAGCCTCAATTGTACTTCTTTCAACATTTTCAGTTGAAAAGAGAATGAAACATGGGTTCACTAAACATACTGTTGTAGAACTTCAAATGGGTAGCAAAAAACATTCCAATTTACAGAATGTCTAGTCTCAGCTGGAAAAAACAAAACAAAAAACTCATTGTTAAAAGTTGCTTTATTCAGGATTAAATCGGAAAAGGATCAATTTTGGCTCTGGAACAAAATTGTGATTTTATTTTTGTTGGGCACAGCATCGAGTCTGATTTATTGAACTAGAAATCAAAGTGAAATCTTTCTCTCCAATTTCATTTCCTCTCTCCTCACTTTCTTCTTTTTTCTTCTTACTTTTTTTTCTCTCTTTCCTTACTTTCCTTTCCTTTCTCTCTTTAAAATTTTTTCCTCTTTCTCTTCTCTTTTCTTTCTTCCGACTCTGTATTTTCCTTTCTCTCTCTCCCTCTCTCTCTCTACCTTCCTTTCCCCCCTCTTCATTTTCTTTCCTTCTGATTTTATGATCTCTCTCTCTTCCTGCTTTCCTCATCTCTCTTTTCTAACCTTTCTTTTCTCTTCCAGCAATTATTTCCTCTTTCTCTCACTCTTTTTTTCTCTCTCTTGATTTTATTTCATCTATATTTCTGTTTTTCTTTCCTCTTTCTTCTCACCTCCTTTTCCTTCTCTTCCTGGTTTTCTTTTATCCCTGCTCAATTTTCTCTCTCTCTGTTTTTATCTCTTGAAACAACCTTTTCAAAAGATGTTTTAGAGGCTATTCTATTCAGTTTGAAATATTTTTTTCCTCTTTGTTCTAAATTTGACATTTATTTTGACTTCACAAATAACAAAACATTTTGGGTTTTAAAGCAATTAAAAGTCAAGCTTACAAGATAAAGATAAATTCTCTCTACTATCTTTATTTTTGTTATTATCGTTACAACATTTTGGCCAATTCTTTTAATATGTATTGAAACTCTAAGCATATATACTGTTTTCTTTGTGTTGAATGTTATATACAACAATTATCTGCCAAAGAAATAAGATTTTTAAAGATTACTTTTCAATTCTTTGAGTTTCTTGGTTTCTTCCTACATGGTACAAGTCTTCTCACAGAGTTAATGTATGCTTTTTATGACAATATCATAAATGACACCTCGTTCACATTAAATGCCTCACATTAAGGCTCTTTATAATTTGTTTTTGCCATATTTTTCAGTACATATGATTTCTCAAAAGTTTTTATACATTGACACATGAATTAGTGAATTCTTCCACATGCACCAAGCCCAGTTGGTTGTGACTGTACAATGTGCTTACTGTATCTCTGTTAAGGAGTAAGACCCTGCACCCAATAAATATCCTATATATGATAATAAACAATGTGAAGGTGTGGCTCCAGTCAAGGAGCTTTGGGGAATGTGGAGTACCTTTTCATTATCATTGATTTCGGGTCCTGTCTGACCCAGAATGTCAGTATCTGTTAGGGTCTCTTTTTTGAATCGAATAGAACTACTTAATCATTTACTATACTTGAAACCATTTAACTCTGTGCAAACAAGTGATCTCTGGCTTATTTAAAAATGTTACTGGCAAACTATTTGTTTACAAATCATACATTTTTAATATATATGCATAAACAGGATTTGGTATTTAATAACCTACAAGGGTTAATATGCTGTAAAACACAACCAACACACCAACCAACCACACTGAAGAAGAGACTCATCATTCCATATGATGAAAAGAAAAACATGTCTCACTACTTCACTCCCAGTGAAGTAGGGAGACATGTTTTTCTTCAATTGATTTATGATTTGTTCAGACTTGATCCTGGCAAAACTTTGTTATAAAGATGGGATTTAGATTAAGGACTCTGCTCAAAGATTTTTTTAATGAAAATCATGTCTGAGGGAGGCAGAGGATGAAATTAGTTGAAACATGGTACAAACACCAAAAATAAGAATTTCTAATTTGATAAATATTATCTGAAATTCTTAGATAACCATTGCCATGAATCCCTGAATTTTCAAAGGAACTGTTTTTTTAATAGCAACTCATTCCATCACATTTTCCCTAATATTTTGGATCTATTCACTCATGTTGTTTGGGGCACATTAGTTATGTTTCAAATAGCTTGTTTGATAACCACTCAGTATGACACCTTCTCCCTACCATTGTACAATCATTATCAAGCTTGTTTCATTGACAAGTCTGTTAGGATTATAATGTCTGTATGGGAATTATGGTTTTTTACAATGTTAGAAAGAATTTTTAGCTGAAAAAAAAATTTTAATTAGTTCTGTTACACACACACACACACACACACACACACACACACACACACACACACACACACACACACACACACACACACACATATGTAGGAAGAAATGAGTTGGATCTGACAGAATGTACATAGAAAAGGTAAAATGGAAGAAAAATATGTTTGGTGGGTTGTTTATTTGCCATTGCATTTCAATTTCAATCTTTTTTTGAATGCAAAAGTGTTTTATCAAAATTATCTTAGTATGAGAAATAATTATGAGAGATAAATTTTGATTCAGTTGGCAACATCTACAAGCGCTAATGAAGACTTCTATGTGAAAAAATGGATTAATACTGGTTGATATGCTCCAATTACATCATGTCATGTGATGGAATATTTTCGAAAAGTAAATGGTGTTTTATGGTTTGAGAAACAGATTTGTGATGTTTATCACTTTGAATATTTAGAGAAAGAGGAACTAATCTATAAAGTGAATTTTGAATTTTTAAATATTACAATGGTGTGCTATGGAACATGCTTCTTTTATTTTTGTCATGAATGAAGGCAAATATATCAGAATTTTGAAAGTCAAAAGTTTGGTTAGTTAAATAGTTGGTAAATAAATGAACTATCAAACATTATTTTCTTCCATTTTACACACACACACACACACACACACACACACACACACACACACACACACACACACACACACATATATATATATATATATTGAGAGAGAGAGAGCAATTTTTGTTTCTACTATCTATATGACACCTTTGATCCTATGTAATCAGAGTTCAATTCAAAAAAAATAGTTTGTCCTATGAGTTAGTTGAAATTTCTCCCATTTTTCTAAAAGATGTTTACTTTAGTTTTTTTTTTTCATTAACTTTGAAATGCATCCAGACATTTCACTTTAAGATATCCCTTAATGATTCTTTGGCTTTCATGTGATGCCCAGAATGAATATCATTCACTGAAGTGTTAAAATTTTTGGTCTCATCTCCCCTACAAACACTCCTCTCCTAAAAAAAAATATGAAACTTTCAAACAGTTTTAGAAATTGAATGATTTTTTTTTGTGGTTATCTGCAAGTCGTCTCAGATTTTTTTTAGGATTTAGAACCTTAAAAGTCTTCAATTCAGAAAGTAAATTCAGTCTATTTAATCTGATTTTACTGATTCTTCTAAAATCATTAAATTCTCCTTGCATGAGTAAAATAAGTAAAAAATAAACTGCAATCTTGAGAATCTATCAATGTTTGTTAAAAAAAAAGATATTTTTTGTCAGCATATTTCATAATGAATTTCTATTGTTGCTTATACGTTACTTTTCTTGATTTTTTTGATAAATCTTTTATATAATTGTGATTATTATTTTCATAAGATTGGATAGAACCAGAAAACTTTGAAACCTTTGCCCTTATTTGTAATTTATTCTGAAGTAGATTTAATAATAACCATTAATTAAAAGTTTATTTAAAAAAACTTGTTTGAGCAACCATTTAAATAAATTTGTTTGCCTTTGTGAAATTAACAAAAAAGATTTCTTGAATTATTATTTTCCAGATTTTGACAGCCTGCCAGGCTGTGTTGCATGTTTGTAAGAAAATAATTAATTGGGGAAAGAATATTAGAATTTAATTAATTGATTCCCAGCCAAAACAGTTTATATATTTGTACTTTTAAGAGGTCTGCATCCTGCCATTTAATGTTTATTATCAATCCTTTTCGGACATCATATATATATCTGGCATCTTTTCAACTTTTCAAAATTGTAATGTCCTCCTTTAGTATTTTCATCAGCTGTCTTGTTGCATTCTCTTTAATTTCATGACAACATTTTAATGGGGCATTTAGTTTTAGGAAAAATTAGAAAGGACAATAAACCATATCTGGACTGTTGTGAAAGTTTTTAGATTTGAGTGATGTGATATTTTGTTGAAAATCTCTTCATGAGATGTGAAGAACATGTGTTTTTCATTGAGAATGTGATGGTCCCAAGTTCACTTTAAAACATTGTACATTTGATTGCATAACATCATGGAGGAGTATTCACCTGTTTATACATGCATTACAAGGTCATCTTTGATTGGTTGTCAAGTTATATCAAAGCTATTCCACAGATTCGGAAGATATTTTAAATGACTGTACACGTTTTGAACATATTTTGTGTGTATAAATATCTATCTATCTATCTATCTATCTATCTATCTATCTATCTATCTATCTATCTATCTATCTATCTATCTATCTCAGTTTGTTCATATCTATCTATCTATCTATATATATATAAATCTATGTTTTGAGAGAATAGTGTGTATATAGTGATAAATATATATATCAATGCATTAATGTATATATATATATATATATATATATGTATCTTGACATATTTAATTCTAAACATATTTATACTCATGTGTGCACACACAAAAGCATACATACAGACATAGACTTACACATACATATAAAAACACATACACACATGTTTATGCACATGTGCACTTACACAAGAGAACATCTGTGTAGTCTGGTTTACAAAAGTGTTGATTCTGATATGAAAAGATGAGATATTTTTAGTAAAAATTCTTTCTTATATTCATAAAATTTGTCAGAGAAAATGCATCTAAAATTTCATAAATACTGACATCCCCATTTTTTTCTGAAATTATTTCTTGTTAGGGTTTGTATTTTTTTCTGCCTACTGTCATTAAAACATATTTTGTAGTTCCTTTTTATGATAATTTGTTTTTTTTTAACTTAACAGGCCAGTTTTTCTTCATAAAAAAAATGTGCCAATTGATCAGAACATATTTTCAATTTTTAATTTCAAAATTCATAATGTCAGTCATTTTGAGTCCAATTTCTCCACCTCTTTTCTTTCTTATTTTGGGACAACCCAGAGTGCTTCTTTTTTTACTTTTGATTTTTATTTTCAGTGACAAAATGAAGCAAAATTTAAAAAAAATTAAAAGCTATATATTTGTACAGTAAATGAACAAAGCAAACTTATGCTTCTACTGTAGCAACCAGAAATGTTCTCTTTTGTAGATGAGGTAATTAGCATATTTTATCCAGATTTATTAGTCCTAATTTTCATCCATAGTCTGTTTTCATATCAATTTAATCAAATAAATTAATGTAATCTTTATATTTATTCATATAAATTAAATGATCTTTTTGATGTATTTCATTTTGTAATGTAACATGTGAAAGTGACCACTTTTAATTTTCCATAATTTTTTATCGTGTTTTCATTTTGTTTTTTATCACAACTCTTTTTGGCTGATTTTTTCTTCAGCCTTCTAAAATTATCTCAAGATTATTATCATTCAAAACAAGGCTGCCGCTTTGAATGAGTTTTGAAATTACATTTTATCAAAAAAGATAAAAGCCTTAATCAAAAGATATGTGAAATAATGAAAATTCTTGGGTGAGTCAAAAGTTTTGTAATATTTTGCTAATTTATTGGCTTAATTCTTCAAGTTACAACAAGAGAAGCTAAACATTCAAAGTAGAGGCCATCATGTCGCACCATCTGAAGCCACTTTTCTGCCAGTTCTTTGATCTCACACGAATCACAAGTTCTTGTTCTTTGCGGTGAAGAAATCCTTGACTGAAGCTACCACCTCCTCTTGGTTGTTGAAGTATCATCAGTGTAGGTAGTGTGCCATGAATTGGAACAAGTAATAATCTGAAGGGACTAGGACTGGACTAAACACTGGGTATGGCATCAGTTCAATTCCATTAAGTTTCTGGAGTTTATTCCAGGTTGTTCGAGCGGTATAAGGACTAACTGTAGAAGAGCTCAGTTTCTGTTGACCAATGCCAGATATTTTGGCTGCACAATGGCTTCCATTTCAGCTATTCAGAGTACAGGTTGTAAATTGCCCTATCATAATTCTATGAGATGCAGAGTATCACCTTGTGTTTGAAATGCCTATCTTTAGTGACAAGTTCAAGAAACTACAAATATTATAAAATCTTTGACTCATCCTTGTACATCAACTCAGTATGTGAAACAATTTGGAGTATTTTGGTGAGTGATGTTGAAAGATTTTGGAGGAATAAAAACCATGAAAATAGGCAATTATCATTGATTACTGTTGCTCTGTAAACAGGTAAATTATCTCTGCATCTGGTTTTTAATCTTCATTCCTTTCACCTATCAGTCTTATACTCTACTGCTAAAATACCAAAGGGGTTTAAAATGGTTTTGTCAAAGAGATTGACTGAAATCAAATCAGAAGATTTTTTTGTCTTAATATTTTAAAATAGAGTTACATAACTCATAAATTATAAACAGATTTTAATTCTTATTAAATTTATATATATTGTCAGAATACACGCACACCAAGAAAATTTATTAGAGCAAACTGACTTGTTTCTAGTTTTTTATTTTGATGGAAATCATTGACTTGTCTGACTTTGTTCCATTTTTCACCATTGGTGTCTCAGTTCAGCAGAAAATCAGCATTGTAACGGCTGATTTTTAAGGCAGGAAGTTTTTCTTTCCATGGATGATTGATGCAGTATGATATTCCAACCCTGTTTCCCTCCATTTTAGTTTTCTCTTGTTATGGAATTCATTTGAAAAGCATCCAATATCAGAAATGGATATTTCAAGAAATAATCTTTTTCTGAAGATAGACAACCCCAAAAGATGATTATCTTTCCGTCTTCCCCACAATTTTTCCCAACAGCTGTGAAATTAACTTTTACACTTTTGTCATTGTTGGGAATTTAGTGATGAAATAATTCATTATTGATATGGCATAATCTTATACTTCTTGTGATAATATCTTATTATAATGGAGATTATCTGTCTGTAACTCAAATTACATTACCAACAATGTCACAATTCCCTTTGTTATTTACAACACATTTTCTATGATTTTACTTTTATTTAAATCTCAATTATTAATAAAATTGGTTTTTTATTATTATTACTGTGGTCCTTATCTACATACTAATAACATGCAATGGTATTTATATATGCAACTAAATAGCAGGTTATAGTTTAAAAGGGAAGGATAATTTGTATATTGATTTAAAAAAATTGATTTTAATAAATATTTGCTGGGTTTTATTGATTTCTAATTATTTTTTCTTATAAAAATGGGCAAAAATCCTGTTGATAGATTTTCAAAGAAATCCATTAACATAAAGAAATAACTGTAATTCTATTCTTTACAGTCTAATTTAGTTAAATTAAGAAAATATAGTTGTGAAAGCTGAGAGTAATGGGAAGAGCTAGTATCCAAGCTATTCTATTCTTTGATTTTACCACATCTGTTTTTAATTAGTTCAACATAATAATTAATGATTTATATGGAAATCAATTAAAATAAAATAAAGATAAGTACAATCTTTTTATATGCATTCTGTTCTGTTTGTCTTTCTGATTTAGTATGATATTTTATTACATTAAAATTTGGATGAAGTGACTTATGGCAGAAGTGTTTATATGAGGGACATTCAATAAATAAACTGAATTTTTCCTGGGGAGTTGGCAATAGGAAGTATTGTTTACAGTTGCATCTTTTTCAAGGAAATCAATAATGATGGGTCATTTCATGTCCCAGAAGACTGTCAGCATGACCTTCTTTACTGACTGCTGCTCTCAGAACTGCTTTTTTATTGAAGAGTCAGTCCACTCCATAGACTGTCTTTTTGACTCGGTCTTATAGTTTCAAACTCATATTTTGCTCATTTCTAAACATTTTTTTGACTAAAATATGCTTCTCTGTATACACGACATATTCTTCTGTCAATTTCACATGGTTTGCACTTCTCAACAAGCAAATTTTTTATGATAGACCTCTGTTAAAGTCTGGAGCATCCTGTTTGATTTGTCACCATTTTGAATTGCTGCAAAACTAATATCTTATGTGAGATTAAAATAATTTTTGCTATAAACCAATTTCAAACAATGTGGAGTTTATGTTTATAAAAAAAAATTAGGAATAAAATTCTAATTTATGTTTTTCAAAAAATTCCCCTTTTTTATTTAATAACCTTCATATTAACATATTTGTATTAAATTTGTGTTATAAATATGATTATAATAATCATAATTGTTAGAATTATAACATCTAAGTATATTATAATTATAATATCTAATTCTTAGAACCCTAATCCTTCCATGTTCTTAGGACCCATTCCTATTCAGAGCTCTGGACTGAAAATGTAAAATGTTGTAATCTATTATTTAACAACCTCGGCAAGAGGCTATAGCAATGTAAAAATTGTTATTCCTTGGCTAAATTTCAGGGTACTTATGTAGATAGTGGCACAAGTACCATTCATATATGAGGGAACCTGAAAGGTTCTTGGCCTAACCAAGGAGATCATGAACTAGAGTCATGAAATGTACATACTTTTCTCCAAATTCTTTTCTCAGTTCAACGTAGTTGGCATATCATTTCTCAATTTCCTTTGGCTTTCAAAAAAAAAAAAGAATTAAATTAGAAGGAAAAATATTTTCAGTACAATCATATAGTGACTGAATGCTCAGATGTAAGAGTAAATTGGAGTGTCGGTATTGTTGTTGGGTAATAGTGATATAGAAATTGGGATTTCTTATATGTGGTGGCACAAATACCAGCCATTCAAGTTCTAAGGGCTAAATCTATTTAAATTATTCATTATATACTACTTATTAAAATACTATTTATATCAATGATTGTTAACCTACAATTATATTCACAAAATATTAATAATATTTATAATAATATTTCGGAATGAGGTCATAAATGATAATATAATTAAGAAGGATATAATAGCAAAAATAGTTTTATTTTTAAAATGTTTTTTTCATTGCATTTTGTTTTTCCTCTTTTTCTGTTTGTTATTACTTGTTGTAGTCACTGAAGACATTGCATTCTTGTAAGTTCATGTGCCAAATTTTTTAAAGCCTTTCATTCACATGTGGTATTATCCTAAGATTCAGAATATTGGTCTAACAATGGCAGAGTTGTATGTGCTTTGTTGCCATTGATCTGGCAAAATTAATTGTGACCAACCAGAATACAAGATGAATAGAGGAAGTATGTTAAAGGCTCACTATTAAACATAACAAAAGCCTTATGGATTTTATGTTATTTCTCTCAGTCTTCTCTCTTTTCCTTTCTTTTTCACACACATACACATGCATCCATGTGCAAACTCTTATGCATACAATCAGGCCTATATGCTATATCTCTACCACTATATATATATATATATATATGTGTGTGTGTGTGTGTGTGTGTAATAAAAATAAGTGGAGAAGTAGATAAATCAAACACTTACAATGGGTTTAGTAGTTAACAAAATATTACTACTAAATCCATTGCAAGTGTTTGATGTATCCACTTTTTCACTTATTTTTATCATCTTGTCAGATTCACCACAATCTACCATTTCTCCACACACACACACACACACACACACACACACACACATATATATATATATATATGTTTATATATATATATATATATATATATATAATGATAAATAAATATATATTAGATTTATATATTTAATGCTCTGGAAGTTTGTCAGTGACCTTAGGTTTCATGAAGTTTTACAAACAACAATCATTTACCTGACAATTACTGTTTGTAAAACTTTATGAAACCAAAGGTCACAGACAGACTTCCATGGCATTAATTATATAAATCTAATATTTATTTATTTATTCATTATTATTATTATTATTATTATTATTATTATTATTATTATAATATAATAGCTCTATCTCAGACATTGAGCATTCTCCAAATTATATTGCACTTGGTTCATAACAAACCCACAAAGTGAATTAGTGACAACCAATACTGTTACAATATATATACATATATATATATATACATACATATATATATATATATATATATATATATATATATATATATATATATACATGCAAGATGATTGTAAAGAAATTCCCTATTTAATATTATTAAAACTTATTTCTTAACTATAATTTTTACAAGAAATAAATATAATATTAAATCATATAGCATGGAGTTTTATTTAAAATTCAGTATGAACACCAGCATTTGCAACCAGCTTTTCAAGTTGTCCAGAAACCACATCAACTAATTTCCCTGGCAACTCTTGTGGGATGGTAGGTGTAACTCTACTCTTAAAGTTCTTCTCAATTCAAGAACCTAGTCAGCCCTAATATTTACCCATATTCAAAATGAAATGAGAACAAATGGATTCATGACTTTAACAAGAGCATTAGCAAAAAATGAAAAAAACAGTTGTGTTCTGGATTTGAACTCAGGTTGCCAATTCCAATTCCTACAATAATAACTGTAGCACTAAGTGCCCCACCTATGTTTGTGTATGTGTATATATAGATAAACTGACTTTATATTCTGCTGAAACATTTTCAATTATTGTCATTTATACAAACACTTTTGTGTATTTTCATATTAAGGAACCAAGAATTTTTCTTGATGTAATTTGAATTAAAACTTCTAACCAAAATGTAAAATCAACTTTTTGCCAACCAATATTGGTTGAAACATTTTAGCAAATATACTTGACAATATTTGATTCCAAAATTGCAAGTTTATATCTAACCCAATAATAATAATAATAATAATAATAATAATAATAATAATCTGACTATCTCCAGCTATTCCTATTGATTATTTTGAAGATAATTTCTAACCTAACCACAAAAGTTCACAGTGCAATTTTTCTTCTCTAATAATCTTGCTTTAAACTCCAATGATACTGGAGTTATCAGATCATTTTTGAGTATAATCACTTTTTTATACAGTATCAGCCATGTTTATTCCTGTCATTACTGAAAATGTATTTAGCAGTGACCATTCAATAACTTAGAATTGTAATGTTATAGTTGTTATGCTTAAAACTTCTTACAGCATAGCATTAAAAATATCATACTGATTAATTTAATGAATATATTTATGACATTCATTATTATTAAACCACTCATATCCAAGGGCCCACAATTGAGCTGTCTCATCTCAAGGCTTTTATTGTTGCAGTTTGTGCTCAAATATAGACCTGTTTTTTTTCCACCTATTCCCCAGTGTTGCAATGTGACAGCTTTTTTATCACAGATATGGATTGTTGAAAATCAATCCAAGATATTTCTCTTTCTTTTTCTTGCTACTTTTTTTATAAAAAAAAAAGATCAGAGAAAATCTGATTGAGGATTATATGGAAGAATGCTACAAATTATGGAAATTATTTCATGTTACAAGCTTGGTTCCAGCCAACATTATTTTAAGTTATGGACAATGTCTTTGAAATTACCTACTAAAAATAAAGAAAGTTCCAGAACAAGAGAAATGAAGAATCATTCCTTGTATGTAGTAAATTAAAAAATCAAATATTTATTGCTTTTTTTATCAACCCAGCTGTTGAACCTTGGAATAAAAATGGTTCGAGATAATCAATTACTATTCTCTTCAGAGTCTTAAAGAATAAAAAATATTTTCCAAGTAAATTTCTTTATTTTTTGGTGATCATTAAGTCAATGGCAAATAATAAAATGCTAGACACAGACAGGCTACACGGTTTCCTATATATATATATATATATATATATATATATATATATATATATATATATGTATATATATATATATGTGTGTGTTTGTGTGTGTAAATATATTGACAAAGTATTCAATATATCTATGTATATATATATATATATATATATATATGTAAGTATTGTATCTATGTATGTAAGTATGTAAGCATTTGTGTATAAATATATATATTGAGAAATTGTTATGTACTTGTTTGTATGTTTGTGTGTATATGAATGTATATGTAAAGAAGCCAAGTACATAGAATTTTTCCAAAAGATATTCAAAGTCCAGTATTAACCCTGAATAAATTCACATCTACCAATCTTTTATATAAAGTTCATTTTCTTTTAAACCAAAATTACCAGTATTTTATTATTTTGAATAGAATATTATACACTCAATGTATATTGTTTGGTATTACTTAATCCAAAATTCTTCAGTGCTCCACCACAACAGTATGCAGCCTTTCAATTGGGGGATTATTTTTCCATTTCCCCCAATTCTTGGATTGATGCATAGTCATATTTTTGGTTACAGATTTTCTATGCTTTAGAGCTTGGTAACAATCATCTAATAATGAATTTTTTGATTATATAAGGATCCACTAGAAATAATAAAATCTTAGTATTTGGTTTATGACATAAAGCTTAATAAATTTTTTCTTCCTTATTTGACAATAAATCTTTGCAACAATGCAGCCATTTAGAGGACTTACCAAGTGCAGTGGCCAATAGGGATGGATCGCAAGAGACAGCAAAGTGAATCTGTGCTGTCAACATACTTTGATGATAATAAAAAATTGATAGAGTCCAACTTATCTATAGGTGGTAGGATAACTTGGACATTATTTTGGAGACTTGGAAATGATTTTTAAATTAATGAAACATTTGAGTCTAGCAAACTTAATGGTACTCATTGTAAGTAAGATCTTTGTGTGTATAAAAGATATATCATGTAAGAAACATTCAGGTTATATTTCCAACCAGAAGTAGAAGTGAGTTTTTGGATATTATGAATCTTTGGCTTCTTCAGAAACCCCTGAAAGTTCTTTGTTTAAGGTAAAGAATAGGAAAAGGAATTATTGCCTTTCCTTTATTTACTGAATGTTTTTCATTCTTTGTCAATGTCAATTCAGGTTGATGATGCTTTCTGGGACTTCTGATTCCAAAATATTAAGAAAAATATTTTCTTTTTTATATACATAATTTTACTAGATGTCTGCTTATTTTCCCACATGTCTCTGTATAGATATGCACATCTGTGTGAGTGTGTGTGTGTGTGTATGTGTTTTCACTTGTATTTGGTGTTATGAAAACATTCATATATCTCGATTTATATGTGCCATAATGCAAGTAAGTCATTTTGCGTCATGGACATTTTCATAGCAATACACCATAACACAAACCTTTTTTTTTTTTGATCTGGTTGAACAGAAATATATAAAAGAAGTGAGTAAACTGATTCAAATCTTTGATAGTAAGGGTTTTACACTTATGACAATTCAGGCTAATAGTTTATTTCCTTGAAAATTTGCAATAATTTCATGTAGAAATCATTTGACAAGTTCTCCCCAATAAATGGGTAACAGGTTGCATATATAAAAATTATGTATTTTCCGGTATCAAAGATGCTATATTTCCTTAAAATAATTCTTGAAAATTTACTTTGCATCCTATAGGTTGAAGGATGGATTTTTATTCTATTTTATGTCTGTTTGAAATTCTGTTGCTGAAAATGAAATTGCAACATATATATGAGATTATGTGCTTAATTTTTGACTGCAACCTAATCATATATTTGGTTAGAGTTTCAGTGCAGAAAAATTTTGCAATAGATAATACCTTATAATATCCATTTTGACTGTATAAGATTCCATTAGAAATAATAATGTCAAAATTATGACCTTGTAAGTCAAAACTAGTGAGGTATCCTTGATGCCGAGAAATAGTTGATAAGTTTTTGTTTTAGACTGGGAACAATTTGCAATACTGCCAAAAAAAATGTTTACAATGATGAAAATTGTGGTGAAATCACCATGTCTTAATTGCACAAATATTTTAAAGAACTTTGGTTGTGCACTAATAATTGCTATCATTCAGGTTGTCTATCAACAATAAAAGTTGATAAATACTCTTTTGAAAATGTAAGTGTTGTGTGGAAAAAGATTCTTAAAAATGATTAGCTATGAAGCCTTTTTGGAGAGAATATATGTTTGATGTTAAACTCTTTGGATGCATCCTGCGACTTTTTGCCTATTATTCCTCAAAATGGTTTTAGTTCAAAATAAGTTCATGAGAGAAACATGGTCAAAACAGATAAAGTTAATGTTACAACTCTATTATTTTATCAAAAACAAATGCATAAAATTCAATCTGTTCAACAATTTTTCAATCAAATCTTCTACTTTTAATGATGCTCTCAATTAATATCATTATCATAGACATTGTTAAAATTTCAACTTCTGAATTTAATCTTAATAGCCATGATTTTTTTAACACTTTTAATACTCAATCAGTGCGGTTAGAGGTGCATATTAGCAGTGGAAAAGTTTCAGAGTTCATGCCTCACTGAAATATATTTGAATGAAATAAGTTAAACTAATTATTCTTCTTGTATAAAACTATAATTATCCCATGGGTAAGGGGAAGACAAATGTAGGTTTACATTTCTTCTACAGTATAATCAATGTCCTTATTCAATATCAGGTTTACTGAATACCACTCAGAGTTGCCAGAATATTGTATAGTTTGACTGTATTTTGTAACAGGTATAATTTTACCAGGGGAAAGGAGTAGTGCCCTTCCCTACACCTCGTTGTAGTAGCTATTGAAAAAGGAGCTTTTGGGTGACTCTTGACTATAGGCAGCCAACTTATAATTTTAGATAAACGCACACAGATCCAACGCACAAACTTGACGTCTCTCAATATATATACATATATTTTTAATGTAGAAGAACAGTTATGTGTGTGTGTGTGTGTGTGTGAAGGTTTTTAGAAAGTAATTGTTTTACCAGAGAGGATATAAAATGTTTGAAATCTAAGTTAAATTCCTTTAAATATCATCAAAAAATGTAATCCTTTTCATTTTCCACAACTGCTACCGAACAAGGCCAAAACAAAGTCATCAAAATGGCTGAATCATTCACATCCTCTGTACTTACCGGATTTATCACCAACGGATTTTCCTTGATGATTTTCACAAGAACATTTCATAGGTGGAAGAAAATTCAGAAATGAAGAAGTTGAAAATGATTTTCAAACTTTTTTCTTGGAAAAACCCAGGCCTCTTTAAATGTCTATCAGAAAGTTTACATTCTCATTGGACAGCAGTCATCAAAAAAAGTTAACTTACATTTTTTATATTTTATAGCCTCTCTGGTCAAACAAGACAATTTTCTGAACACCCAAATATATATATATATATATTTATATATATATATATATATATATATATATATATGACTCATTATGTTCTCTTTGTATATAAGTATATAATGGAATAAATATGCAATCAAATTTTTAATGTCATGATACAATCATACATATGTCCATACATATGTAAAGTATTGGCTTCAAGTACACTTCTCAATTTTTTTTAGATCAACTTAATTTTCTTCTAAACCAAAGGTACCAAGATTTAATTATTTCTAGTTGAACATTATAGAATCAAAATAGATATCATTAGGCATATATATTTATTTATCAAACTCTTCAGCATCAAAATTCTGTCACAAAAATTAAGTTTCAACACCTCTTGACCCCAAAATAAAACTGAATAAACATATACAACTGATGGTCTTATTGTTAAGAGAGCTACTTATTATTATTTTTGGGTTAAATTTTCAACACTGTAGAGTTTAGTAAAAAATGGTACCTAATTATATGCATTTTAATTGTACAATGTCCAACTTGAAATAATGAAATCTTTATATCATTGGTTTAGAAGAAAATTAACTTTTTATCAAAAAATTTTTATGGTCTAATTATGTAGCAAGGACTCTATATACGAGGATCATTAAATAAGTTTCAAGACTTTTTTCGTATGGGCACTTTTATTGATAGTACACACATGAAACTCTAGTCCCCTTCGAAGTAATCTCCTCCGGCTGCAATGCACTTGTTGTACCATTCCAACAACTTCTGGAAGGCTCCATGGAAGTCCTCTTGTGTGAGCATGTCAATGACCTTCATCACAGCCTCTTTCATCACCTCAATTGTCTCATAATAATAGCCTCTGAGCTTAGGGAATAAGCAAAAGTCACACGGAACAAGGTCTGGACTATGCAGAGGGTGAGGAATTGTCTTGATGCCCATCTTCGTCAAATAGTTTGTGACAATGATGGAATTGTGGACTGGTGCATTGTCCTGGTGGAAATTCCACTGACCCGAATTTGAAGAGTGCTGGCCTCTTCCGACGTAATATCTTCCTGAACTCCCTTTAAACCTCAACAAAGTAACCCTAACCCTAACCCTTTGGCCAATCAACTCGGGGGTATTGACTTCCTTACTCCTCCCACACCTCCCATCATCCCTCACAGACTCTCTGGCTTCCTTGAATCTCTTATGCTACTCAAAAACTGATGCTCGATTCATGCAAGATGGTCAAAAAGCAGTCTGAAGCATTCCATACGTTTCTGTGGCATTTTTCCGAGTTTAAAACAGAATTTTATTGCATATCATTCTTCTAAAGTGTCCTCACATCCAGATTGCTTTTTTGAAATTCACCGGCTGTGGCAATCAGGCTTTACTTGGGTGTATTCCAACTCCTGCTGTAGCTGTTCATTTAAAGCTGAAATAATAAAAATTAGTCAGTCATCTTATAAGATGCATAGCAATATCATTCTTAATTTTCAAGTGTCTATGACAATTTTAAATGATACCTGTACAAAAAATGTCTGTAAACTTATTGAATGCTCCACACACACACACATATATATATATATATATATATATATATATATATATATATATATATATATATGTTTGTAACTAAGCATATGTGCAGATACATTTCTACACAAGGTCTTACATGAAATTGATTTTAATTGAATTCTCAACCAATGCTATCCATTGACAGTACATATTACTTGGAGTAGAAGTTTCAGAGATCATGCCTTTCTGAAATATATTTGAATGAAATCAGAGAAACTAAGGTTAATTTGCCTCTTTTTAATTTCTTGATAAAGTGACATGAAAATATTCATATGATTAAAGGAAAGCTTTGTTCTGCAATGCATTACTGTTTTGACAGTATCTTCTGTCTAATTTGATAATGCGTATGGCTGCTGAGTATTGAATGTTGGACAGCATCAACTGTGATTGAATGAGCTAATTTCTGGCACAATTGCTGCATAAAAAGGCAGAGGACTTTAGTTAGATCATGTTTATCAATTATAGCTACGTGCAGCCGACTCTTTAGGAATGTTTGCGTTGATATCAGCAGATTTCTGGTTAAAATTGCAGACATCCCTTTATTGCACTGGGCAAGCATCTTTTAGTCCTGGATTGAACCACTTGCTCCCAGCTAAAATGTCTTTTGAGATGCAGCAGACATTGTTTCATAAAAAAGCTTACATATTTTGCTTGTTGGCCTAGGCAAGAACATCCTTACATGGCATACTGATGCTTCAGGAAATGTTCAGGATATGATTCAGTCACCGAAGGTAGAAGCTGTTCCTGTAACCACAACACATTTTGTGTGTCTTGGGCCGGCATAACCTAGCCGAGCCTATCCCTATCCAGGTCTGGTTTGAATTCAGAGTTTTCCATCTCTGAGACTGGTTGCCATGGCAAAGTTAAAGAGCCTAATCTGCCTTACTATGTACCCATGACTGGAGCGGGAGGAGTTGGATTCATCTTTTTCCTAGGAGTATTTGTGCTGTGTGAAATGCAAACAGACTCATTCAGGTTTGAACTTGGGGAGTAGAGTCCACGTTCTATAACATATACTGTTGTACCCTGAGCACCTCCAGGCATCATTATATGCTTGTGATATCTTGCAGTTATTGGTGAGCACTTGTTTCAGATTAAAGATTAAAATCTATTTAATCCTTATTTGAAAATTCATTTTATCTAATCACTTATCCTCTTCAGAAAGTATTAAAACTTATGTTTCTGATTGGTAATTTTCACTTTTTCTTTTAAAAAAGACTCATAAGAATGAAGAATTGGGATATTGTGAAGAAAAATTGATAACAGGGTAATCCAAGTAGAGAGAGAGATTTATTGAGAAGCAAAGTCGACACAATAGTGTTTCAGTTCTTGTAAACCATCATCAGGACTATGAGGGATGATATTAGTGATATTAAATCAATGATGGATGCTTAAAAATGCAAAATACAAAAACCTAGGGAAAATTTGTATAACAAGCAAAAGTTGGCCATTTAATTAGTGAATCAGCATTTGTTGTTTTAAATAATATCATTTGACTTGTTTGGAATATTGTATAGAATTTATGTTACGTTTGTTTATCGAGAAAGATTTTGAATCAAAAGGAAGAAAAAGAAGAAAGACAAAAAGAAAAGAAAGCATAAAATTATATATGTGGAATATATTGTAGCTATTTAAAATGAATTTGCTCAAGTAAATAGCTACCATATATTCCATCTTTAGTTAATATATTCCACATATCTCATAATTTTTTGGCTGTCAGGGAAAGACCACTAAATCTGATGCTAATAGATAATAGCCAACCAAATATTATATGGTCATAAATTGTCATGACTTGTTAAAAACTACATTATCATCAATTGTCAGCAGTCTTTTTTTTGTTCAATACTGTGTCTATATATATTATTTTTTCTTTTTTTTTTTTCATATAAAAGAAAAACCTTTTAAAATCACTCATATTTTTTGTAATAATATTTATTTCTGCAGAACCTTTACTTTTTAGAATGTTAGACCTCACATTTTTTAAAATACAGATCTTACATCTAAAATATAAAAGGTCAGCTGAAATAAATATTATTACAAAAAATATGAGTGAGTTTGAAAGGTTTTTCTTTTATATGAAATTATTTGCTCTGTATTTTAATTTATCATTATTTTACATTGAGCTCTCAATTGGATTTTGAATTGCATGGATATAGGAGAAAAAAATTCTCAAACAGAAATGTTTCCACCACCTGACTTGGCTTTGGATTAAATATATATATATATATATATATATATATATATATATATATATATATATATATATATATATATATATATAAAGTCTTAGAGGCGATTTATATTGGTATAAATCGCCCCCCTCCATGCAGACAGTTAAGCAATCATATTTTAAATATTTTTGGGGAACTGTTGGAGACTGGGATGACTTGAATTTTTTTTTTCACCTTGTCTCCTCAGTCCAATTATTTAATTTACACCCCGTTTTTAAATATTTTCCAGTGACAAAGCTTGACAAGTGCCGGATGAAAGGACCCTTGCTATTTTATTGTTTCAGAATAGTTCCCCCTCTTTTTATCAATGATTTCATTATTCATTTGTTTATATAAATTTTCATGTACCAAAAATATAATAATATAATATATATATATATACATATATATATATATATATATACATATATATATATATATATATATATATATATATGGGTAATATTCAGTCAGGTTAAAACAGAGTTCGGAGTAATTCCCTCAGGACAAGAAAATCATTCAAGAGCTGAACATTTAAATTTTCCTGGTAGAGAGCTCAATGTAATTTATTACAGAGCAATATTTCTTTAAGAAAAAAACCAAAGACCGGTTAATTCAGGATTATAAATTTATTTCCATCCCGTATTTTCAGTTTCTGGTGTGAACCAAAAACATGTTTATTCTGATTTAAATTTAAATTTAAATTTAATTAATTATCCATTGGGTCTGAAGAAGTCCTGTATTAATTTTTTCTTCATGTTTTTGGTTCACACCAGAAACTGAAAATACGAAATGGAAATAAATTTATAATCATGAATTAACCGGTCTTTGGTTTTTTCTTAAAGATGTATATATATATATATATATATATATATATATATATATATATAGATATATATATATATATGAGAAAAAGAAGACAATGCAAAAATAAAATTGACAAGTGTCTCTATATGAATTGCTTTATTGGGAATGAATTTTTTTTATAAAAATAAAATCCACACATGGAAGAGAGAAGATTGTTAATTTTTTATTTCCTTCACTTTTTTTTGTAGATACTCTATACTGGTTATGTTTTGGACCTTATTTAAGTTGTCTTGTTTCATTTTCTTTCATGCGTTTTACTATTCTACAAAACAATTTATATGATATGGTTGAAAACTAAACTCATACCGGGCATTTGTTATTTAAAAAAACAAAAGAAAAGAAAAAGTGACATGTTCTCTTGCCCTAGTCTTATAGAATTCATTTTTAAGAAATAAACTTTCATTTCTAATGAAGCCATTTTCATAATGAAATGCATTAATTCAGTTTTCCATCTTGTCTTACTTTTCTTCTACTGTCTATTTCTGTTCCAAACATTTTATATATATATATGTATATATATATATATATATATAGGCTGGATCATGTAATTGAGAATATGTTATAACTTAAAGGAAAACAAAGCTGTTCAACAAAAAAAAAAGAATCAAAATATTTTCAAAAATATTTGTACTCATATTTAACTGAGAAAAACAGAAAAAGTTTATTCACTAAAATTCTCTGTTATCTTTGATGGTTCTTGTTCATATTAGTCATCATGCCCATTAGTCTTCCTCTTGATGATCCCTCTGATGCAGTAATTCAAGGGATTTAAATCAGGAGAGAAAATCGGGCATGTGTTAGTGGTGACAAATTCATGCCTGCAAATTCTGGGTCATTTGGGAGAGTCTTCTTGCTGAAATTTTCGAGCACCACTCATCTGATAGGAGACTCAGTCATTTTGATTTGCTTGGTGATGACCTTCATCAATTTGTTGTGGTCTTGGCTGATGGTATCCTCGGATGAACTTGGTTAATCATAATTGGTACAGAGTATTCAAATATTTAAAAGAAAATGCAAAGAAAAACATATGACCTTGAATGTTTTGTTCTCTTAACTATGGTTGGAAGATTTCAGGCTTCAAGCTCATTCCTATTGTTGAACATAAAGGATCTGGCTACTTTCAAGAAGCTGGCTATCTCCAAGTTACTGTAGTGTCATAAGTAAAGTGTGGCTTTTCCTTTCCTGCATCAGATTGGAAGGTGCCGTGTAAATAATATTGATTCATCAAATATAGATAAAAGAGAAGAAAATATTAAAATTTGGAACATATATAAAATTATTCTATGTCATTTTGCTTTATGGCTTGCAAGAGATATGTTCTCAAATATATAGTATACTCAGTATATGTTAATGAATTCAATATTCACTTTAATAATGAGTATTACCAGATATTGTTGAAATAAAATCCCCATCTTATGACCAAGAGAATTTAAATTGTGTCTCTAATACATTAGTTGAGCCATAATTTTTCTATTCTTCATGATTCTAAATTTTCTTTAGAATTAAATCAAACTCAGTATTTCAAGTTGCTTCATGTATTTTGTTCTTCAAATTTTCAATTTAATCCTCAGAATTGATGCTCCTGCCTAAAAAAATGAAAGAAAGCCTAAAAATAAACCATAAATGCAAATGAAAATTTTCCAGCAGACTATTTTTAAAGTTTTACTTCACTTTCTCTCCCATCTCATTGTGGTAGCTTATGCTGTCTGGTTCATGCACAAGATAAAAAGAAATTTTTAAACATGAAACAATTCAATATATATATATATATATATATATATATATATATATATATATATACACACACACAGATATATAAATAATTATCAGGTTTTTAAATAAATTCAAGAATTTCTTTGAGTGTGTAACTTCATCTTTGGATGAAAATGCTAACTACTGGAACATACTGTGGTTATATTGTACATGTAAATTTGCCCTTGTATTGAAATATTGAGCTACCCAGTAACATAAAATAAGTGTCGTTTTTTTCAGTATAAAAATCAATTGGCTTGTGGAAAGAAAAAAAAATTGTTTGAAAGTCATGCAAGAATATGGAATTTGTCATGAATCTGTATCACTTACGATTTTAACCTGTGAAAAATGCTGTGATGAAAAAAAAATGAAATCAAACTCCTTTTTTCAATAGAAATCTTTGAATATCAAATAGCTTATCCCAGATATTTTCAGTTGATCAGGGAGGCTTGACTGTTGTTTTATTTTTCAAAACACAGACCCCTTGAAAGACTTTTTGAAAACAATGGAACATTCAGCTTTTGAAAAAGAATGGCTTGATCACAATTAACAAAGCACAATGCCATTGGACAGATTAACTTGCTTCCCATTGGAAACAAGATTTATTGATAAAATTTGTACATAAAATGACATTATGAACTTTTCCAAAAAGTGATTTTTAAATAAAATCTCATAACATTAAATGTATCTTTTATTTAAAGAGGATTCAAACTTTTTTAGTTATTGTTATTACCAAGAATATTCAGACTATTGTCATACACACAACATTTTAGCTGATATGTCCTTTGGCCTTCTTCAGGTGTTTCATGTTGAACTTGAGAATCCATATAGAACCCACAACTAAACCCTTTGTTTGAACCACAGGGATAGACTGTTTGAATTCTGTTAACCAAGACCAGGTACAAGTGTTAAGTTATAATAAGTATTTGTTGTTATTCTTACCAGTAGTTGGGATTGAACCTGCAACCTCCTGATGATTTCACTCAGAAGCACTTTTCAAGCAAATGCCTTATCCAATATTAGTCATCTTTTAATGATCATAGAAAACAAATATCAAAAATCACATTTATTTATGCTTATTTCATTACGCCAGTCATTGTCAGAAGACCACATGCCTTATTTCAGTACAAGTCTGGGCCAAGTTGCATGTGTCACATGGTCTGCCACTGAGAGGAGAGAGAGAAGATCAATTTCCCAATACCCCTTCGTGTTTGAATTAACAGGCCTCAAAGATTGACTGTTAAAAGAAAGATGAATGAAGGTCAATTCCTCGCGGCCGAAGTAACGAAAACAGTTAGAATGTAGGTCAAGCTATCTGCACTCCATAACACCAATTGGATGGATAGAGAAGGGAATACAGAGGTCAGTATAGTAGCCCGAATGAATAGCATGACTGGGGGAGGTAAAGGAAGAAGAAAGAGGCCAAATGATTGGCTAGAACCCTAAAGCCGCAAGTAGTAGCCCTTTTGTCAGAGGAAATAGGGATAAAGAATTCAGTTTTTTAGGACGGAGGTCGCCGTGAGAGGATGTGTGATCTGATGCCAAAACTCCGGGCGAAGAAATAGAGCCGAGTTTTAGGACAGCAGTTGGCGTGACAAGATGTGTTGAAACTGTTGCCAAAACTCTGGGCAAAGAAGTGAAATAGAGCTCTTGGACAGGAGATAGCAGATGCCTTCAAGCTGAGCTCCATAGAATCCTGCAAGCCCGTAAAAGAAAAGAACTCTCAGAAGAAACCTGTCGAAAAAGCTAAGTAAACCTTAAAACCATTTTCCCCATCCACCCTTCCTAAGAATTGCTATTGTATTCCCTCTCTCTCTCAATTTAAAGAAAGAAGCATAAAGAATTATATGCATGAAGAAAAGAAGAGAAATAGAATGAAAAGATTCATTTCATGAACTCTAAACATAGGAATAGACTTTGCTACCTTTTCAAGGTTCAAGAGAAAAGATAGAAAAGAGAGAAAAGAAAAAGAAAAAGAGACATTGGTGATTAAGTCTGTCTGTTGGTAATATAGCCGGCATCTTAAATATTTGTTGGTGTCCACACATATTAAAAATCTTGTTATATTTTAAATGTCCCATCATGTCGAAATTTATTCGTTGTGTTGTTTGCCTATTGAGTTGCCTTCTTTCGCATATTCCTTTTCAGCTTCATTCGCTTCAATTTATTCTCGCTAAATGTCCTATTCGCCTTTAAGAATGTTACACGGGAAATTGGAATTGCCGACTACAAATAATAATATCATATCTCAACCTATAGGCCCATGCCTTCCTTATACTAGGGGGTAGGAGGACGAAGTGGTCTGGTGGGTGTGTGTGTAATGTGAAATTTGGAAACCCCTTGCCAGCGGTGGTCAGTTTAGTCCCAAGTTAACCCCCACATTATCTGCCAGTTCCCATATGCCTGAGAAAGGACTCTTAACTAGGACTTATTGTGTGAGGGATCAAGTGCCAGACTGCCCCGATTTCATACATGTGTAAAATAAACTCCTGTTCTGGGATAAATATTTTGGCACCGTCACACATGCCAGACAGGTAATTGCCAATGATGAAAGTATCCTCTCTTCACACTACTAATTTCATTTCAGGGAGGGCAAGGTAATATACAAGGTTGAAAGCAATGTTTTATTACCATAGTGATTCCAGATCCTGATTATGAATTTAGTCTTTCTTCTTCTAGACCATTTGTTTTTACCACTCTCAATTTTTGTGACTTGTTGGAACTGATCTCACATCAAGAACTGTGGTGTGTCTGGACTGATCCCCGATCTAGAATATGTGGTCTTGTCATTTTTGTGATTTGCCTGAACTGACCTTACATCTAGACAATGAGTTCAGTTAAAAAAAGTAATGATAAAACTATGTGAAAATAGATTTTAAAATATTTTTATCAACCTACTTCAATAATACTGACCTTCTTCCTTTTCCCTGAAATGAGAAGCTTGTGTTGGAATGAGACCAAGAATTCAAAAGTTTGAGAACCTTCCCTATGGCTAAGATAATTGTGTTATAAACTGTCCTCTGATAACTATGTATTTTGTTTAAGATTGTCTATCTGTACTTGCTCCGGGGAAGAAGCTGACAGCATTAATTTGTTGTTGGCTTTGACCCCAGCTAGCTTTTTAGCCGGACTGCATGGCAATCATGTCGGATGGAGCACTGTCCAGCAAAGGCAAACTTGACGCCGAAAAGCCCCTGGCTTCAGCTGGGCCACTTTTGAGTGGGTAAGCTGCATAATTGACTCTTTTGTCACCTTTGTATAGCACTGGACCTTGCTGTTCAGCTTAGGCTATAATCAGGCATCCATACCTGGACCCATGTTTAGGTCTATGTCCAGCTAGCCTCATCAGGCTCCCATTGCACTAAGTGGGGCAATGAACAGCATAGTCCAACAAGGCTTGGGGCTTGGCTTGTGCCTGATCTTCCTCTACCCTAATCCCCACTATAATCTGATCTTCAGGTCATTTGACCTTGTTTCAAGTCCTTTCTGGTGGGAGGCAGAGACAAATAACTTTCTGTCTGTACTTTTCAAATAATTTAGATTTAAAAAGACCAAGAATTTTTTATATGGTCCTTTTTTGACAATAAAAAGCCTGGTTTTTCAGATAAGTTGTAAAAATCTTTTTCTGCAGACACTAACATAGAATTATTTTCAATTGAGAAAATGATACAGCAGATTGTTTGATATAAAGTCACAGAAAAGAAATATTTGTAACTTGCAAATAGCTAATCCCACACACCAAAAAACTCCTAAAGCACTTCATCAAAAATTTATTTATAGTTCCAGATACAAATATTATATATTGATCTTTGTTCACTTACACAGAAGTAGGAATAGGCAAATAAAAAAGCTTGACATTTCTTGTCAGTAGACTTTAATCAAACTTGTATAAATAAAGGATTGTTTTCTAAATACAAAGGTCAGTTGAGAATTATTCATATTTATAATTTTAGTATATATATATATATATATATATATATATATAGAATAAAGGAAAAATAAGATATGAAAACCACTTTGGTGGATGTTATGACACCTAACTCTGTATAATCTTCATCAGATAATGGTTTTGAAAAGTTTTTAATTTTAGGAAAAATATTTCACTTTGGACTCAAGAGAAATATTTTCAAATCCTTTAATTTATAGCTTAAATAAGAATCATTAGCATAATTTTGGGTGTTTTTGTTTACCACCATGACAAATTTTATAATAATTACTGTTCCTGATTACATTGTAATGATGACCTTTTAGACAGTTGTAACATTACTCAATATTTTTCCTAAAATCTAAAACTGAAGGCAATCATTTGGACAATGTACTTTTTAAAACAAAATGGCAAATATTGTTCTTTCTTAAGTAAAATTGATTTAAGTTGCCTCTTTATTTATGTTCACAACCTGAGAGATGACTAGGTAAGCACAGCAGAAGTTCAAAGTCAGGCTTTAGGTGTGTATTGGACATTAGGTGAAGCAGTTGGACAATATAATGTTCTAAGCAAAATGATGACAATAACAAAATAAAATGGCAAATATTTTTTGTTCTTACAGTAGAACTAACTTTTAAATATATTGCCATTTTTTATTTATGTTTTGAATCCAATAAATTTTTCTGTTGGACTATATATATATATATACATATATATACACAAGTTTTGGACATATTCCAAATTCATGAATAAAACAGAATAAAATTTACAGTTTGGAATTTCTTTTTTAATCATTAATTTGCAAATTTCCACTGCCCAGCAAGAGAACATCATGTTCAAAGACTGAAAATCTAAAAGATCTGCATGTACTTTGAACAAACATTGAATTTCTGGCTGGCATGTGCAAATGTTTTCACCATACAAAATGCAAAGGAACTCTCTGAAGAAGTTAGTTGAATATAAAATGGGATATCAAAAGATCACAAATGGACTCTGTATTTCCTTCAGTATAAATTGAAAATGAAATCAGTATGGCCAGACTACAGATCTACCTTAAACAGGGCATCCTCATTAAGTGAACAAGCAGTAACATCCATTTGTTGGAATGTAATTTGAAACCTATTCACTACTCATGAAAAACTTCAGCAGTATCTTCAGGCAACTTTAACAAAAGTGAGAAAAGATAGTTTGTCAAATTTTCCATAATGAAGGTCTGCATTGTCAAACTCCTTGGAAATTCCTCTTCTGCAAGATTCTTATTCTAAACATCTGATTGGTGTTATAGTGAATTAAGAACACAGTTAAATATTGATTACCAGCCTATTGGTATGATGGTGTGTACGAATAACCCGGGAGATTGGGGTTCAATCCAAGGTTGAGTCATACCAAAGACTCAAAAAATGGTACTTGATGCTTTACACTCAGCATTATAAAGTACAGATCAAGGGTAAGTGGCACAATCCAGGGATTGCTGACCAGCAATATTCAAAAAATGAAAGAGTTCAATATAAATTGATTGTGCAGTCTAATCTTTATTAACACACACTACTCAGTTTCTGGCCATGAGGTGATCATCAAGCAATTAATTATCTTTGGTATCTCTAGGTTCATATGTATACATATATACATACACAGTCATATATATTCATAAAACATTATATGTACAAATCTCATTTATATACTCATACATATACCAATATATATACGTGGTTCATTCAATAAGTTTACAGACATTTTTTGTACAGGTATCATTTAAAATTGTCGTAGACTCTTGAAAATTCAGTATGTTATAGCTTTACATCTTATGAAATGACTGACCAATTTTTATGATTTCAGCTTAAATGAACAGCTACAGCAGGAATTGGAATACACCTTAGTAAAGCCTGATTGTCACAGCTGGTAAATTTCAAAAATGCAATCTGGATGTGAGGACACTTTAGAAGAACAGTATGCAATAAATTTCTGTTTTAAACTTGGAAAAAATGTCACAGAAACCTATGGAATGCTTCAGACTGCTTTTCAACCATCTTGCATGAATTAAGCATCAGTTTTTGAGTGGCATAAGAGATTCAAAGAAGCCAGGGAGTCTGTGAGGGATTATGAGAGGTGTGGGAGGCGTAAGGAAATCAATACCCCCGAGTTGATTGGCCAAAGGGTTAGGGTTAGGGTTACTTTGTTGAGGTTTTAAGGGAGTTCAGGAAGAGATTCCATCGGAAGAGGCCAGCAGTCTTCAAATCGGGTCTGTGGAATTTCCACCAGAACAATGCACCAGTTCACAGCTCCATAATTGTCACTGACAATTCGACCAAGATGGGCATCAAGACAGTTCCTCATCCTCCCTGTAGTCCAGACCTTGATCCCTGTGACTTTTAGTTATTCCCTTAGCTCAGAGGCTATTATTATGAGACAATTGAGGAGATGAAAGAGGCTGTGATGAAGGTCATTGACACGCTCACACAAGAGGACTTCCATGGAGCCTTCCAGAAGTTGTTGGAATGGTACAACAAGTGCATTGCAGCCGGAGGAGATTACTTCGAAGGGGACTAGAGTTTCATGTGTGTACTATCAATAAAAGTGCCCAAACGAAAAAAGTGTGGAAACTTATTTAATGATCCTCAAATATAATTCTAATCAGTTTTTAGTTAGCACCTTGATCCTTTTAGGATGTAGGTCTTTTATAGGATGGAATTGTTTGCTCCATGAACAAACTTTTGCTATTTACTGATGGTGTTCACTCTTGTTTTAGAATTCATTGCTTTCTTTTTCTTAGACTGGTTGTCAAACAAGGCTAGAACTTTTAAGTGGTGGGGATGGAATAAAGTTCTTCCTTTCCAAAAGGGATTAGTATGAAGAAATCTCTCAGTCAAAACTGGAATTGTTTATCCCAATTTCTGTATTTTTATCAACCATGCTATCTATCTAAGTATACGTTTATATTCAATATATATATATCTATATATTAGGTATGTATGTATGTATGTATAAATGAACTTGACAACTGAGATAGCTACATACTTGTATATTTGAATGTGTCTCCATGATGAAGAAATATATATGCATCGTAATTTGTACATGGATCTGTGTATGAGTGTTAGATGATTGAAATAGTTGAACGTTTCTTTCCAATGTCAATGATCAAAGTTCAAACCTAGGTAAAAGCTATGATTTTGAATGGTGATTTTTCAGACAGAAAAGTGTACCCAAATGCACAAACCCACATGGACACACACACACACACACACACACACATATATATATATATACACACACACACACACACACACACATATATATATATATATATATAGGTTTATAGGCTGACCAAGATACTCTCAGAGAATGTAATCAAATGAGCTTTATTTTTCAACATAGTTTGTATTGCTGTTCCAACAATTATTCCATTGGTGTTGCAGTGCTTTGATTACATTGATCCAAAAACTCATCAGCAGTAAATATGTCATAAACTTTTCAGCATATGAACTTTTTAACCCATCCTCATATATATATATATATATATATATATATAGGGACAGTATTTTCTCTTTTAAACATGTTTGACTAAATAGGACATATACTTTCTGTCTGCCGACTTTATCGTTGATCCATTTAAGTTTTGTATAAGTCGTTTGACTTTTGGATGAAATGAATTTAGAAAGGTGCCGTACGTTTCCCTAATACGTTCGGCCTTAAGTCGAACCATCTTTGGGGGAGTGAATAATGAAATGCTAATTACAATGACGAGTCATAAACATTTATATAAAGAGTAGGAGGAAGAAGTGGTTAAGGAAAATTTACGGAAGAAAATCCTTTTTTTAGAATTAAATGGTAGAATTGAGGTAAAATGTTCTCCAGGCATTTCAGAATGTAGCTGTAATAGACAAAATAGAAAGTCTAATTAATATTCACGAGACGGAAATTTTACTGTTCTACATTTGAAGATATAACAAAACAGCCATTTCATATGGTTTTAAAGAGAAAAACAACCTAATTTAGTACATTTCAAAAAAGATTTGTTCAATATGGTTAATAATTTTAAATTTGTTAATCTCAATGACAAATTCAAAAAGTCATTACCTGACATAAAGACAATCAGGAAATTCCTCTACCAAAAAAAAAAAAAAAAAGTGAAAGTTGTCAAGTCCAATAGATTCTATGAAATGGATTAAAATAACAACAACGAAAAAAATAAACAAATCAGAAACAAAATAATTGTTTCAGCCATTGAAGCACAACTTTTCTGTTTACTGAGCCTAGCTCCGTTGAGGAATTGTGTCTCTCGAGCAACACTTTCTTGTTGATTGATTAGTCTTTTCAAGATAATGATGATCAAAGCGGATGCTTTCTTTACAGATTCTTTACTGTCTCCTTCTTATTTCTTCCACTTAGACGTAGATTTTTAAAAAAGTGGTGCTTCGACCAATCGGCGGTTTCTTGACATTCCACTTCCATTGCAAACCGGTGACTTTTGAAGTCCTTTCTTCGCATCAATTCCACCCTTCCTCCACTCTAGTTTCCCATGGTGCCCTCAACCATCACTGTCAACTCCACCATCACCACACTCCATGCAGTTCTGAAAATAAGCCTCAATATCCGGACGCAGATTTGTTGCTATTACTTCGGCTGACATCGCTCTGCTAGTTACTCCGTCACCATCAATGGCCGGCAGCCAGTTATCCGCACCACCCAGCTGCACGGCTTGAACCTCGCTGGCATCTCTTATCCATTTCCTAAACATCGCTGCAGATGCCGTTCTTGTTTTTTTCTTAATCGCAGGTGAATGTTTTCAGTTGTGTAAGAACTTCATTGTGGCTATAAAGTACCGCATTTCCTGTCGCATATCACGCACTTTTTTCCAATAAAATACTCCTTCAAAAATTACATCGTGTCTTACAACCTAACTGTAAGGCTTTTGTAAGCCTTGTGGATAGAGATTACAAATACCAGATTAGCACCAAAACGCAGTAGTCACCTGCTAACCCCTGAATGAAATATATATAATTACAAATCAAAATATGTTTTAATACTAAAATATAGAAAACCGATAGCCAAATGTCAGAAGTATATCGTTTGATAGCATTACTTTGATTGATTTCAAGGGGAAGCTCGCTATGTATAAGTTATCAGCATAGTTAAAGGGATCGATGACCAGATTTCATATCCTGAACAAGGATGCTTGCGTTTCAATTGGCGCTAATGCCTTCCAGAAAAGTATGGATTCTTTAGCCATCATTAGGCACCTTAAGAAAAAGTGCCTAACGAAGGTTGAAGAATCTATAGTTCTCCCTCACCTTAGTATGTGTTCTTTAATATTGGTCAGACAACCGATCTAGAAGAAAAAGAATTTTGAATTCATACCAGCTGTACTTCACTTTAAAATTAACCTTTTGTCACATCTTGCGCATGGTGGATGTATTGGGTAAATACACGCATTATTTATTCCTAGATACTTAGTGACTTACAGTATTAAAGGTATCAACTGTAACATTTTGTGTCTGGATGAATGATCAGTTGGATACTATACTAAAACTAAAAGTTGGTAAGATATTGCGGTACCTTGATGTTGTAGATGACGTGTTGGTCAGTGTTGTTTCAAGTTAATGGGCTGGGTGGGGTCAGGGGGGTAACCTTTATAACGGTCTTCCCTAAACACAGACAAAATATGGTGTAATCAAAAGCTTCGCTAGAATTTGTATTTTCCATGGCAAAGAGTAATGTTAATGAACTCTTGCAATTACCAAAGAATAACAACTCCGGTATTCTTGACCTGGACACTTTCTATTTTTATTTAAAGTGCCTAGCTAAAACAAAAGCAAAAATACCGTAGTTGTTATTCGTGGAATAAAATCCTTGGTAAATTTGTAAACGTAATGAATAGTTTTATGCCTGAAGCCGTAGCCATAGAAAGAAAGTATGGGTTTTGAATATGACGGAAGTGAAAACTCAGGGAAAATGTGTGGCTTTTAGTTTTTCCTATTTCTTGCCAAATTATAGGGTCGTTTTATATGCTTGTCCGTCTTATATGGTCTGAAATACATCATATTGCAGAAAAAGTTGTCTACAGCTCGGCAGCCTCTGCTTCAGAATTTCTGCAGCTGGTTCACATTTGCAGTACTCATCATTTTCTGTCGGCTGCCACCGTTTCAGGTTGACTGGCATAGATACAAACAGACTCGTATAGGAGAGCTCAATGAAAATTCTGGCTCTTCCTAGATTTGCTCCTATATCAAGGAATTCTCGAATATGCCCTCTTAGGCAGTCCATGCTTCCAAACCTGGACCTTTCGGGTAAATTGTCACTGCTCTTTTCTTTGTATCTGATCAACTGCAAAATCAGCCTTTTATTTGCGCGCGCGCACGCGCGTGTGTGTATGTTTACAAGGCAAACAATTCCATATGCTGCAAGGAAAGTTAACATAAGTTGCAACTTTATAATTTTCACTCGAAGGGAGTTTTTTGGCACTATTTTAATAGGTGTTTTTTTTTTTTTTACTGAAATCTTAGTGACAGCATTTTTCGTGGGATCTCCACGAAACTTATAAGTATTCTTTGTGTAACGGCCTCAAGGAGACGGGGTAAAGTGAGGATCAGTGGAAAAATCGAGACCAAGTAGACCGTAGAAATTTGAAGATCAGCTAGGATATTTGCTGTCATTCAGACTTCCGTGAAAAACTAACAGTTAAAACTGGTATGAAAAATTCACCTAGAGAAATAATAATAATAATAATAATAATAATAATAATAATAATAATCGAATGTGGCAAACTTGAGCAAAGTCTAGACATGACTGGGTGGGGAAGGTGATCCATTGGGAATTGAGCAAGAAACTGAAATTTAACTATACTACAAAATGGTACATGCATAAACCAGAATTCGTCCTGGAGAATGAGACGCATAAAATTCACTGAGATTTTGATCACAGATCATCTAATCCTGGCTAGAAGACCAGACCTGTTATATAATGAACTTTTCCGTCCCAGCAGACCACAGAGTGAACATCAAAGAAAACGAAAAGAGAGACAAGTTATTTGATCTCGCCAGAAAACTAAAAAAAAAAAAAAACGTGAAACGTGAGACTATCGTTAATACTGAGGGTAATTAGCGCGCTTGGGATGATCCCCAAAGGCTTGGTAAGGTGGCTGTAAAAGTCGGAAATCAGAGGACGAGTCGAGATCAACCAAACTACACTATTGCTAAGATTGGCCAGAATACTGAGAAGAGTCCTGGAGACTTGAGGAGACTTGCTGTCACTCAAACTCCAGTGAAAGACCATTAGCTTACTTTGGTATGATAAACTTGCAGGAAAAAAAAATTATTATTATTATTACTACTACTACTACTACAACCACACTTGATCGCCAAAAGAGGAAATGTCTGCTATCGACTAGACATAAATCATCACTATTTCATTGTTTGAAAAAAAAAATGAAATAAATAATTGAAAACTGAAACCTTAAAACCTTTAAGCTTGTCGATATTGACAGTTAAGCATTTCGGCCGTCAAACGGACATTGTTTTTAGTCTGCTGTTTACTTTCGCATGTTTTAAAATATTTAAAATCTGGGCGCCGGTGTCTGGTTATTTTTGATCGATTCTATTAAGGCCCATAAAAGTTTGTTTAAGAAATGATGGATTACTTTTTGAATAGAACAAGGGGTCAATCGTACAAATAGAAATATAGTAACAAAAGAAAAAATACTTTGTTTTGTATAGCATCCGACAAAGAGAATGAATTCTGAACTCAATGTCAAAGAAATACAAAGAAACAAAGTGGTATTACATAAAAAGTAGATAGAGGGTAGAACATTTAAACATGAGTTTTACTGACTGCCACAGTGATGTAGTAGAAAGGATAATAAAAAGGCATGATTCAAGTATCTTGACAAATGACTAATCATGTCGATATTATCTCACCGATAGACAATTTGAATTTTGGCGACTGGTAGAAGCTAAACTAAGATAAAAAATTAATACTTTGCTAAAATCACCTATATCGAATGCAGTGAAAGAGATAACCTCCCCGAAATGATGAAAGTTTTCTTGTTAATTTGCTACTGACCTAGGCGTCAGTCTACTTCTATAAATACGCAGTAGAATGTAGCATAGAGTAATTTGAACCAGGATCAAACTGAATGCTCACAAGATAAATGCGACTGTTGAGCAAAAGAAGAGTTTAATTTTGCGACTAGGATTTTGGTGAATTGTTGAATCACAGAATGTTGAGAAAAAAAAAAACCAAAAAAACAAAAAAACCACTAACAAAAAACAAAAAAAAAACAAAAAAATTCTGTTATAGAAAGTAAATTCCTTAATGATTCCTCGCTCCGACCATTTTGATAACTCGATTTAATGAACCTTATTTGATGCATACCATTTAACTAAAGAAACGCTAAAGATCAAAAGTTTTGTTGGATGGGGCTGTAGAATATACCGACTGCACCTCTACAGGGGGGTTATAATCTACCCAACGAGTGTACTGGATATGACACGAAACCATCGGAATGTGGAGTATTCCTTCATTACCATTACTCTCGGGTCCACTCTGAACTGGAGTAGTAGTACCTGTTAGGGTTCGATTTATGAGCTAAATAGAAATATTCAATCATTTTCTATACTTGAAACCATTCAACTGTATGCAAACAACCTCTTGCTCTTTTAAAAAAGTCTTACAAATCATACATCATATGTATAAACAGGACTTGGAATTAAATAACCTACAAGGGTTCATATGCCATAAAAGGCAATCAATCAAACCAACCTAATTGAAGATCAAATCCAGACAATGCCTTAATGGAATATGAATAAAAAGAACAAAAAAAAAATACGGATCTTAACGCCTTGTTATGAACCGTTTCTCGTAGCTAAACCGTCTTTTACACTGATTCTAGACTTTCCAAGCAAGACGTTGACGATAGCAGCGGCTGAGTTTCGTTGATTAAAAACTGGGCAGGAAAATTATCAACAACAATATTGATAATACGGAGACCTAATGAATAAAGCTTAAGAACAAAATGAAAAAACCTTCATGTCTTTATTCAACAAATTGGTAAACCCTGTCCGACAGTCGAAAAGGCTGCTGGTAACAAGAATTCGAAAATAAAGCAAAAACTGGAACTATCTAGACACACGTATAAAAAGTCCAACATAAAACGTGGCACAAGGAACAAAAAGATAAACCCCAACAGGTTCAGTGTTATATCAGCAAAAGGAAGATACTTTCTTTGGTTTTAAAGTCACTTTTTTGTAGAATCGTATATACCATGTTCCATATTAACGACGCGTTCCTTCATAGTGCCTCTAAAAGTATCCTTTTTATCAATATTTCTCGGCAAACAGCCTACTTTTCGAAGACCGGTGTCACTCAAACTTTCCTCAAGTATAGCAGTTCTCGCTAATTAAAAAAAGAGGGAAAAGAAGTATTCGCGTTTCTTGCGAAGTTGTGAATGTAAGCATATCTGGTTACGTAGAACAAATCAAAGAAGGTCATGATATGTCGTAAGTTATCGAACCGTGGTCGAGGGCGACTCGAAGGCTCCCTTTTCAATAGCTACGATACCGAGGTATAAGGGAAGGTGCTACTCCCTTCCCAGGATTCCTTCACTTACTTTTGATCCTTACCTTATAACGCTGAGTGTTAAGCAAGGAGGCATCAAGTACCATTTTTGAGTCTTTGTTATGACTTTACCTAGGTTTGAACCTAAGTCTCCTGAACAATTGGCGAACACTTTAAGTATTATGCCAATTGGTCTAATGGGTAGAGTGTTCACCGATGGCCCAGCAGACCGGGGTTCAATCCTTACTTCATAATATATACAACCAGAAAATTATAAGGATAACCAACCAAAATAATGAATTGAACCATCAGTGCAACTGTAGAACGAGTAAGTGACCACTGGAAAGTAAATGCTTAATTAAAAATACGGTTTACCCAGCCAAAGGGAATGGTAATAACAGACTGTATATGGTCCATATAGGATCAACAGAGCGACTGTTGAAGAAGTGATTCAATAATTAAAAAGTTTCATCCAAGAATGAACTGTATATCAATAGTACGAGACTGTAACATTTGGGAACTGAAAGAAAAATTGGATGAAGAATCAGAGATTAAGTACCCCATTTTTAAAAAGAGCGTCTGCTTGCAACGAGGATTGTAAATTATGCTTGGAAGAAAAATTTCGCATTATAAGTTTTCTGATTTCTTGCAAACTGTTGAATAAAAGATCGGAAGTGGTATCGTGATGAAACTGAATATTTATATGGTAATTTGGCACCACGTAAATAGTAGATAATCATGTGACTAAAATATTTTATTGGGAACATATTCATTCACTTAAAATTCAATTTTGTATCCACACGTGTCAGACGTGTGGATACAAAATTACGTGAAGACCAGGAACTGGAAACTTAGAGTCGTAAGTTATTCTGTTTTATTTTATCTGAATGTAGAAGTATTATGATATGGCTCAGCATTCGTGTGCATAGAGCACTTTATTTTACTAATTTTGACAGTTTTTAGCGGTGAATTCTAGTTATATATATATATATATATATATATTTGGAAGTAAATATGGAAATAAATCCAACAGTATGAAGAAAAAAAGAACAAAATAATCCAAATATTTTCAACAAACATCCATCGCTGTTTAAACAAATTTTTCATCATCTTAAAGTCCTGAAGAAGGTTATTTAAACCGAAACGTTTAAGGTTGACTTTTATAATAAATTCATCATATTTGGATTAGTTTGTTCTTTCTATTTTCTTCATGTATATATTTGGATAGAGAGAAGCATTTGGAGTTTGAAGTCACTTCACACTCGAAAGTACCGAGGTAGGGGTGGAGAGAGCTGATGAATATCCGACACTGCTGAAGTAATCAAGTTTTAGTAGAGGTGCGTGACGTTATCGTGTTATGAAGTGGACTCATCCGTTCGAGTTCAAATGCTGGACGATGCTGTTTGCATTTCCTTCACGCAAATTCTTTTGGGAAATGCATGAATTTATTATCTCCCTTTCCCCCCCTAGCGATGGGTAAATAGTAGGGAAGACTCTCTTCGTAAGATAACCAGTCTAGGTGAAAGAAAACTTTCCATTCAAAATAGCTTCATTCCGTTGTATGACATTCAGCCCATGGCGAAGGGGTTAAGAAAATGCAAAAACAGTTCAAGTAAAAATATATCATCTCCACAAAGAGACGAGAGATAAGAAAACTAAAGTAACAAAAGCTTTCTCGACCAGTGTAAAAACAAAGACCTCCCCCCAAAAACAACAAAAAAACAAAACAAAACAAAACAAAACAAAAAACAACAAAAGATTCGTTGCATCCCATTTCTTACTTTCCTTCCAAACAGACGATTACACCTCAACAGAAGGAGCAAGTAGCCTTTCTCTGCAATAGATGAGGATTATCTCTTCACTGATGAAAACGCATCCTGTAAATCGCTCTCAGTTTTTTCGTCAATCTAAGTGAAAGTTCCAAATGTTTAACATTTTTCATCTCTCAAGATCAAAAGTAATTTCCCTGTTTCTGTAATACTACATTTCTGTTACATCAAAATTTCGTGTAATTTTGAGGGAATGGCAGTAAATCTTTTAAAATCTGAGGTATCCATCTGACATGAATATTTGTATTAGTTTTTCTATTTTGAATCGAAGTATGTGCAGGTACTAACCAATATTTTGGTTATTCTTATTCAAAGTCATGATGTGTGCATATTTGGTTCAAACTTTTTACACCATCGGTAAAACTACTCTCGTTACAATGGAGATCTATCTGCAGACGCAGTCAATTTAAAAGCAAAGCGCGCAATAAAATAAGATAAAAATAAAATCCGTCTATTTCTTTCAAGTAAAAAGTAACCATTGGTCTATTGGGTCGAGTGTTCGGCAATGGCCCGGGAGACCGGAGTTCAATCCAAGGTCGATTCATACCAAAGACTTAAAAAATGGTACTTGATATTTCCTTGTATTATAATGCACTGAGCATTATAATGTGCGTATCAAGGGTAAAGTGGAACAATCCAAGGAAAGGAGCAGCGCCCTTCCTTACACCTTGGTTTTGTAGCGATTGAAAAGGGAGCCTTTAGATCACTCTCGACGACGGTCGCCAACTTTACTTCATTTATTTCTTTCTACTGATATGTAACAAGCAGCGAATTGTGTGTCATCTACAGGGCCGAAATGCTATTCTTTGACCACATTAAAATATTATGAAGAAGTTCATCAAAACGTAAGCCGAACGTCACGAGTGAAAAAATATACAAGACAAACGTTAGTAATTTCAATGGAAGTGGGAACTATCCAAATCATTGTATGAGTAAAATAGGATGTGTCATTAAAAAGTATCAAGACTGAAACAAAACTGTTTATACAAGTGATTTGTTTATAGTGGTGAAAGTTTGTGTAGACCCAACCCCACTTTTTGGATAAGTTGATAACAGAAGATTGGTGCAGTAATGTGCCACAAATTCTTTTGAACAACACTTCTCAGGTTTTGAATTCAGTTTTTTTTTTATTATTTTTCTAGACCGGTTGCCTTATCAAAACTAAAACCCCCACTTTTATCAACAGAAAGCGCATGTTATTAAAAAAAGAAATGAATAAAGTCTACGAAATAATTATATTACCATACTATAGAATATCGTAGATTTTACAAGCTCTTTTGGGAAACATTTTGACAACAGGCATGTTTCTTTTTGAGAAAATATCAATAGATATATCAATTAAGATTTAACGATACTTGTCTCAGTCCCAAACATTCTGTTAATTAACCGCAGATATTTATTGCTTTTTTTTATCAGATACATCACAGATAGTTTTTTGTTTTTAACTTTTCAGTACTTAATGTTGGGTTCATTTGGCCAAGATTTTTTTGATTTTGGGTGAAAAGAATCTTTGGCCAAGAAGTGTGAGGCAAGATGTGAAGAACTAGAAATCTGACCAGGAAACTAGTACTGAATCTTGCCTGGAAAAGGCATTTTTTTGGTCAACCAGTAATTACTTTGGCTATTGAGAATATAAAAATTCGTTGATTTTATCCTAAAGGCGAGAATTAAAGTTAGGAAACAAGATTATGTAAAATATCATTTCGCACGCTTTCGGGTATTTGCGTTAGAAGACTAGAGATAGAAAGACTGTTGTAGTCATTACAACTTGAAGGTTTATTTTTAACAAAATTATTCAAACTTGTATTATTGGTGTGATGTTTTATATGTTATACATATATACATTGTATATTGAGGCAGCGAGTCATTATCTAAACATGTTTGGTTGAATACTGCTGATTGTTTCTTTTAAAAATCTTCATTTGAAGACGTTCGAGTCTTCTTACTAGTCTTCTTATGACTGGGTCAAGCTGGTAAAGAAAGTACCCAATACTAGCACAAGCACTTTCGACCATTTCGCTGGTCATCTTCGAGGTTTGTGTTAGATTGTTTGTTGCCGCGAGTTATACACACACACACTCGTATATATATTAGTTGCTAGATCAGTTGATTTTGCTTCACGACAACTATTGTTTTTTTTAATTTTATGCCAACGTCTAACACACACACACACACACACACACACACACACACACACACACACACACACACACACACACATGCTAGATCTCGGCATAAAATGGAAAACAAGGGTAGTCATTGCTTAAAATCCAACCGAATAATCAACGAACGTATATATATATATTAGAGGTGTATTCTGAAAATAAAACTAGTGAGCAAATAACACTATTATGAACTTTCTGGTGGAATCAAAGATAATTGACAGTTATCAAAAATTAGTTTAAATGCATCACATTTCCTCCGAAAGTTTAACTGCATTTTTCCTAGTGTTTGTAATTATAACTATTATCAAAATTCGAGCGGAACTTACAAAACACAATTTAACTAATTTCTAAATGCTTATCCCATTGAATTATAATCATTTCTGTTTGCATTATTGAATTATCTATGTTAATCAGCATTCATAATTTACTGCAGGTAAAAGTTTCGAAAGAAACCTGCGCGTATTGGCCTACTTTCTTTTTTACTAAATCGGGAGCAGCCGAACACTGTCTATACTATCTGACTTGTCAGTATGTAGCGTAAATTTCATATACATACACAAAATTCGCACTCACATTTTTAAACCAATCAACAAACATTAGAACATTCTAGAAAAAAAGGATCCAAACCCCAATACACAAAATTCGCGCCCATAGATTTTTTAAACCAATCAACAAACATTAGAACATTCTAGAAAATGGATCCAAATCACAATACACAAAATTCGCGCCCGTAGATTTTTTAACCAATCAACTACTTCCCCCCAAAAAAACATTCATACCCGTTTTGATAATGTTAGGAGTTATAAAAAGAAAGCGATGGACCAATTTACGAGTTCGCCGCTAACGACAACGAAACTACGCTACTGGACTGTCCCCCGACTCCATCAAAACCTGAGAGGCGCCACGCTGTCTAGCAAAGACATTCCTATTTCTCCTTACACCGAAGGCGAAAACAACAACAACAACAACCACATCGGCGAAAAAAACAACAACCACTTTGGCGAAAACAACAATAACAACATTGTGAGTTCCTTGGCACAATATTCCAGCTGAATAATAAACCTTTATTTGAAAGTTATTCAGGTTTTGTTTTGGTTTTGTTAGGGAAATTATTTGCGAGGAACACGTACTGCCTCCAAACTTTATTTTATACTTTCGACACATCTTGCAATATCCCCGACAAGTAGCTAATTTCGCTACATATTTCGTCGGAAAGTGTCATATCACTTTCATGCGGAAAAAGATTACTAACAGATTTTCAAAGGCGAGCGTTCGCTTACAAGTTTCACGGATTCATTACAATGGTTACAAATTCACTGAGGTTCCCTAAAATCCTTTATGATAAAACCTAAAAAAGAAAATAATACGTTAAACTTGATAAATAAAGGCAATTTAGATTTTTTTAGGAATATTTTTTAGAGTAAGCAATCCGTACTTTGCCTCTTTGGAGTACAGTCTATTTTCAGATGGTTCACAAGGTTAATCTTTGCGTGGAAACGTCGGGGGCAGTGTGAACATGTTGGTGTTACTCATTGTTTTCATTATATGCTCTTCTGACCTCAGTAGCAGCTTTTCTTTGCTTTTTAAAGACCTTAGTGCCCTTACCGGTGCGAACACTATAACTCCCACCTCCTTTTCTCATTTCTAGCCGTTTATATATATACTTAGAACAACAACAAAAAAAACATGATTGTAAAAAAGCTTCACCAGTGGTCTGCTAGACGGTCGGAGAATTGAGAGTGTCGGGTCGCAGAAGCAGAATGATTGATGTCCTTGTTTTTGAATCAGTGGTTAACTGGGGATGTAGTCGATGTTGGCTTTGAAGAGTCAACGATAGTACAGGCAGTGTCGTCTTCTCGTGGACTGGTCCTGTGCTCCGGGTGTCCGTTGTGTCTGGCTGGCTGCTACGTCATTGTCCTTGTGGTGCTCATTAGATAAGCTCCGCAGAAATCCCTAAAATGACTTCAGAGGGGAATTAAAAGTTATTACCCGAAAAGGACTGGAAAAGACTTTCGAGCTTTAGTCTTTAAAAGAACTGATAAGTTGGAAAACTGCGGTAAAGGCCGGGCCGTTGGTGGCTGGTAAACAGGTTGGACTTATGCATCTGCTGTTCTGGGCTGTGAAGAGGCGTCTGATCGATTTGTGTTGGTATCAGTGAAAAGGGCTTTGTTGATTCTGCAGGATTGCTACACAGCCGCTGGTGGCTGGAGTAGAGTGTCTGGTCAGAGAGCAAAGACCAGTGAAAGGCAACGAATTCCTTTCGCCTAAAGCCGCGGTCGGCCATTGAATGACTTCTGGCCGTCAGCGACCGTTGGTTTTATTGCAGAAAGAGGTTGCTTATTTGTCTTGTTCGCACGTGTCCGACCTTGGATAGGAAACTTCCATTTGATTCTGTGTAATAATGAAATAAATCATTATATCGCTAAGACAAGCTTGCAAATACTACTCGCTATGCTCAACAGTTAGTAAATACTTTCGAGAAGGATTGTTGAATAAATTTGTCTTAAAAAAGTTGGTAACGGAAAATCCTACTCGCTGACAAACTTGGAGATGTTATTTTAAGTCGATACCAAAGTTCGCTTCCGACTGCGGTCAGTAATTCCGTTCGCAGATTATATAGATGACGTTGCGGTTTTTTTCCCGATATGAGTATCCGGTGGGCTACGATAGTTTATTTGCCTAATTTCTAAAATTTGTCGAAGACTTCTCAACAATGTCCAAATAATAAAGAACTGAATAAACTTCAAAGAAACTTCTACAAAATAATATTCGATGGAATAATGGTATATTTACCTCAACGCACATAAATACAAATACACACATATGCTTGTGTGTGTTTGTACGTCTACATATATGTGTGTATGCATGTGCATGTGTGTGTGTGTACGTGTATGTATGTGTGTGTGCATGTGTTATATTGATTAACCAAATATGTCAAAAATCTATTCTCAACTATTAAATATCTAATTACCAGAAAATTGCAACTGAACATGCAACTCTGAGTAACATTCTTTAACAGGTTGTATTAAGATGTTAGATTTCTCAATTGAATTGATGTTAAGCACTTTTAGTTTTTAAAAACTTGTCGAGAGAGAGAGAGAGAGAGAGAGAGAGAGAGAGAGAGAGAGAGAGAGAGAGAGAGAGAGAGAGAGAGAGAGTCAGTGTTACCTACGCGCCCAAAACTACGCGCCCAAAACATTTTTTAATTAAGTTGATTTTCTTCTGAACAAAAGTTACTTGGATCAGAGTATCATTATATTGAGTGGAAAATTATCCAATCAAAACGGATATTGTTAGGTATTATTTATTACCAATATCTACGGAATTGAAATTTTATAACCAAAAGTATGAATGTAGTAGTCCCAAAATAAGAACATAGCAACATACAGAATTTTATTATTTAAAAAATAAGAACATAGAACATACAGAATTTTATTATTTAGTTTAAGTGGTGTTAAAATTGTATTTTCATTACATTTTTTAAATGCTATATATGTTGTATAATCTTTCACTTGAAATAATAAAATCCGTGTATCTTTGCTTTAGAAGAAAATAAACTTTTGAGCTATACTTGTCGTATAAGACTACCCATTCCACGACAATCAACTTACCCAAGATTAGATACAAACCGCACTAACAGTGATCTTTCAGTTTGATACTTGCTTCTTATGTGCTTCTTTTTGTTGGTGGGGCCATGATAGAGTCTTGAGAGAGGTGAATTCTGATACAGCTACTGTTATGTTTCCCGGGAGAATGCTAGTACCAAAATGAGAGCCCAGACATCCATGACAAGCAGTTGTTTGTTTATGTATGTTTAGTTTTTGCAGATAGTGACTTGCAACTGATAGTCATACGACGATAGAGACACGGTCTACGTTTACATCTAGGTGTAAATAAACCCAATAAATCTTCTCTCTTGTCTGCTGTTAATTCATACACTTCTCTCAGCGTCTCAATATCGGACAACTATGGCACATAACAATTCTCAACACATATACTTGTTGCAACTCTTCACATACAGTCAAATAACACGCCCTGATCAACCTACTCAATGACCTTCATTGTACTTTATCGAATTATTAAAATTATTTGTGGTATATAATATTGTTACTATATCTATCTACAGAGGGACGGTTAAGGATTACTCTTAAAAGGATTTATTATAGTTGCAAAATCATGCTACATGTTATATAAGATAAGAGTACTTTTATTACGCAACACTTTTATCATCTAATTAATATAATATTAATAATGTGAATTATGTGAACTGATTTTAACAGAAAGTTATTACCAAGAATAAAGACCCGTGCTAACAACATCCCATTCACCACAGGATGTAAGGTTCACATTTATACTGGGCGTATAAGACGATCTCCAATTTTAGGCGGTACTTTTAAGGTTAAAAGTCACCTTATACGGTGATATATATATATACATATATATATATATGTATATATATATATATATATAAGGTGACTTTTAACCTTAAAAGTACCGCCTAAAAGATATATATATATATATATATATCTTTTATATGTATATATTTTAAGTGTATTCGCATGCTACCAGAGTATTAGATCTTATTTCTAAGGGGGATTATGCTATATTATATGGATATGATTAAAATACTAATACATACGCACACCATTTATACTTATTCGTCAACAATTTACCACTGTCTTGTTATAGTTGAGTAAAATTACCAAGGTAGCTGACAACAGTTAGTCATATAGCAAAACCTATTCAACGAGTTAATGATATGCACCAGTGGTTTGAGACTACAAAAGAATAGCAACTTTTTGTTTCATCTTCCTTTCAGTTAACTGCAGTCAATCTATTTGTCCACTTGTAAATGTGGCTACACGCAAAAGTATAAATATCTGTATTATCGAATGCCCGAACTATCGACAATAGATTTTTTGCAGACTCTTCGATTTCTAAAAACCCATTAAAGCTCTGCTTACCATAAAATCCACAAATATTGAAAGGTACGTGGTATTTTTATTTCCTTTGGTTCCCTGGGCACGGAAAGACGCGTCTTTTGATATTCTTGGCGCAAAACTCCATTTTGTCTTCGATGGAGAGTCAATTCAAGAAGGAAATGGTTTCGAAAGAATGAAAAGCTTGTGTAACGGTGATAAATTTAGAAAGCTGGTGAAACCGAAAATAAGTATATGAAAGGAAAGGGGGTACGGAACAATATACGTCAGAAGTGATAAGAATCAAAATCGACTTCCGATGGTGGTGGTGGTGGTGGTAGCGAAAGGTAGGAGCAGACGGTGAGAGGCGTCAGATATGGTGGCAACATCTGAAAATAATGACGTGATGCACATTCTCTGCCTTTTAGTGGACGGGTCGGGCAACATGTATAAGGCTTTTTGTATGGAAGTTGGGAATAATCGGATTATGACACAATAGCAATTAGAAAAGAAAACAAAGTTTTATATACACAGACATAGATAAACAAATATATATTAATAGAGTTATGCATGTTCTTGTGTGTTCAGTGTTAGATAGATCAATAGATAGATAGATACACACACACACACACACTATGTGTGTGTGTGTGTGTGTCTATCTATCAATAGATAGATAGACACACACACACACACACACACACACACACACACACACACACACACACACACACACACACACACATCTATATCGACAGAGAAAGATATACAAAGTAACATATACTGAAATATACTAATCTCTAACCTATATATGATAAAGAAATACACACATACATTGGGTGCGGCAGAATGATCTCTCGGATTTAAAATTGCCGCTGTGCATGCACTCGTTGTCTTAAGCAAACGTGAGATTTAGCCATGAAGGCGTTGAATGGGCAGCATTACAAAGAACACCTTATTTGTGGCCTTGTGCTGAATATAAGCTTTTTTAAAAGAGCCACCTCGAGTGATATTAATATGAGTTAGGTAGGTGAGCAAACAATTGTTATAGATTACAATTTTCATTGGGTGTCCATATTTCTAGTTTTGCGATAAACCCAACTAAGCTTAGTAGATGACAACTGCTTGTACCACACACACTCACACACACACATTATATATATATATATATATATATATATATATATATATATATATATATATATATATATATATATATCTAAAGAATAAAACAGTATTGAAAATCAGATTGATTTCGATATTAAAATTTTAATGAATTTATTTCCAAAAATATCTTTAAAGAGATAAGAGTGATAATTTATCTAGAAAAAAAAAAAACACTTAATGTAGGTGCCTCTCATGGGGTAATGGTTAATGAGCAGATCATTGCTAGTTACTTCGATTCTCCTGGGATGCTACTTCTGGACTTTTGCTAAAGACAGTGAGCTCAGTAAATTATAGGGTGTCTCAATATATATAGGACCCATGTGACTGCTAATAACTCTACTAATAATAATGTTGTGTTCTTTTTTTGTTTCAGATTTGAAAATAGAATATTATAAGAACAATTATTCCTTGATCATAATACCGTGGACAAGAGAGGAAAAATACTTTACGTCACTACTTATTTGGAGACAAAATCATTCAAAACTGTCTCAAAATAGAGGCAACTCATTGATATGATAATGATTTGTTACAGAGGCAAGAAACTCAAAAAAAGATTGCTTGTTCTGGAAGCTGATATTATAATGATTAAAAAAAAACATTGATTTGATGTATCTTGCTTAAAGGATGCATTTTTTACCGGACATGTTCCAAATGACCGCCTTTGTGCTTATCTCAGTAATAAATCATTATTATATTAATGAATTGCATCAATTTTGAGACACCCTGCACAACATCATTATCGCCATCATGTCGTGCCTCCAGCGCGGATCTCCCTGACCCTCTCCCTGACCCTTCTCTATCGTCTATTGCTTCCGGTAGGTCTGTATCGGGACAGAGCTGTTGTAAGTAGTTCTAGCTGGTCGTCCTGCCTTTGATCGTCCATGTGAAGGGGTCCACAGGAGTATGTCACTTATGAGTTAGTCCTTACTTCTCCAGCAGTGTTCCGCATGATGCTAGGGTACTACTTCTGATCATAATTTTGAAAAAAAAAAACCCATTTAAAAAAAATAACTTCACAATTTATGACGTCGAAGATGTCTAGAAAGCACTTTAATCCATGAGTCTCCAGCAATCAGTTTACATCTGGGTTTTTATAATGTCTACATTCCTTATCAAATTTGTACTCATAGAATATAGCATACTAATTAAAAAAATTAGTATAACTGACCGACACAATTTAAAGTAATCCACATATTTTCAAGATTAAGTTTTCATAAGCTCTACATAAAATATAACACTTCTCTCCCTTTTAATGTAGATCAGTTTTTGGTAATAAATCCATTTGCATTCTGAGGACGCTAGATCACTAATGAAACATGTAGATATGATATTCGAAACTTTTTTCTTTCACAATTATCGGACAAACTTATCATCTATCTATCTATCTATCTATCTCGTTAAATGTATAGAAAAAGAATTTTCCAATATCTATTAAGTTGAACTTTAGAAGAAGATTAATCATTGTTTGAAAGTGGGATTTTTACTTGATTTCATCCAGCGACCTTTAGATCCAGTGACATACACCAGTCTTCCAACGACGAAGCTGGACGTGCGAGTTAATATTTATATATAATCGCACCAATAATTTGTAAATCAACAAAATGCCAACGACTAAAAAGGAAGTGCCAGGTTTTCTTTCTCTATGAATCAAAGGTTGGATTGAACTACTTTATGTAAAAAAATCGAAGGAAAAAAGAGAGCGAGAAAATGGAGAGTAAGTGACCAGAATTGAGAGAGAGAGAGAGACAGACAGAAAGTGACAGAGAGAGAGAGAGAGAGAGAGAGAGAGAGAGAGAGAGAGAGAGAGAGAGATGTTATAGAGGTAATTGACAGAAATATAGTAAAAGTTGGCGATTGTAGTCGAGGGCTACCTGAAAGCTCCCTTTTCAATAGCTACTACACCAAGGTGTTGGGAAGGGAGCTACTCCTTTCCCTGGATTGCTCCACTTTACCTTTGAAACATACCTTATGATGCTGAGTGTTAAGCAAGGAGGTATCAAGTACCACTTTTTGAGTCTTTGGTATGACTCGATCTGAGATTGAGCCCCAGTCTCCTGAGCTATTGCCGAACACTCTATCACTAAGCCAACGAGCTGGTAACAGTTGAGAAAAAGTACAAAGTGTAATATATATATATATATATATATAATAGAACAGTAGATGTAGATATACTAAAAAACAATTATTGAATCCCGAAATGGTTTAAATTTTAAAGTCTACCACAAATCCACAGACAAAAACGATTATATACATTTTTACTCCTACTTCAACACCAAAATCGAAACAGGCCTCATAATTTGGTCTTATTTACGAACTCTTAGAATATGAAGACCTCAGTACCTAGACGAATAATTTAAGTATATCGAACATTCCCTTAAAAGCCTAAAATAACTAAGATTTTTCATATTAAACGCTAGGATAAAAGCCCTCAACATACACTCGTCAAATAAACTAAAGAAAAACACTCCCACTATTCCTATTACCCATAGACTTATCTCCCTACCCACTAATACACAACAACAAATCTATCTACATCATATTAACCAAATTAGGAATACCAAATATTCAAACCACATCACAAACCATAAAAAATCTCGCTAACATCTCCACACGCACCAACAACATAACTACTTCTCATATATATTCTATTCCATGCAAAGATTGAGACAAACATTACATCGGCGAAACTCAACGCAGTCTAGAATTAAGAATTTTTCGAACACAAACGACCAATTAAAATAAATGACAACCGAAATATCCTTTTCTGCCACTAGTTAGATCTCAAACACACTTTTAATTTTTCCGAAGCCACTCTAAATAAAGCTTTGCATTGCAAAAAATCCCGCAGATTGTTAGAATCAGCAGTAATTTTCATAAGCAACCACATTCCACAAAGAACTGGATTTTACCAGATTTCACCCTATTTAGCAAACATCACCCTACATGGATATAATATAAAAATAGAAAATAGATAAACATTTTAACAAAAAATCAAGACAAATTTTTTGTTCTCCTACAATGCCTTCATATTTTTTCTGTTTAGCGCCGCCATATTTTAATTTTTCTTTTATTATATATTCCAATGTTGTGAAAAAATTTGAACAAGATAGGATGTGCCTGAATTCAAAACCTGAGGAGTGTTGTTCGAGAGAATCTGTGGCACATTTATGCATTATCATTCTCTTATATATATATATATATATAAAAGTAATCCAAAACAAAGAAATCCAAAAGTGATGAATTTATTACGAAGGAAAGTCGACATTAAAACTTTTCGGTTTTAATGAACCTTCATCAGGACTTTAAAATGGTTAAAAATGCGCTGATAGAACAACGATAGATGTTTAATCTATTAACACTTGTTTCGCCTTTTTAAAGCCCTGATGAAGATTCATTAAAACCAAAACATTTTAATGTCGACTTTCCTTCGTAATATATTCATCACTTTTGGATTACTTTATTTTAAAAATTTTCTCCATACTATCGGATTCCTTTCCATTATTTACTTCCCTAGGTCAATTACCAGAGCTGACTGCATCGGCTGTAGAACATAAGATAGACATAATATGCATACAAGAGACACAGATACACGCACACCGAAGATATCAAATATCACGATACTGGCAATGGCTGAACGCTAGCTACCGTATCAGCATGGAAAAACTCTGTTAATGCCACAGTAGGAGGGGTAGGAATGCTTATAGGACCAAGAGCATTAAAAACACTTAATAGCATTGAGAGAATACAACCTAGGATGATGGCAGCTACGTTTACTGGCAATCCCAGTGCAACAATCATCTCCTGCTACAGCTCTACCTATGTTAGTGAAGAAACTGAACTTGTCGCCTTCTATGATGAGCTATCCTTTCTGGTGCGTAGCATTCCGAAACACAACGTACTAGTCATTGGCGGAGACATGATTGCTCAAATCGAGAAAAACGGAAACAACAAATACAGCCTACACAACACGTCAAATAGGAATGGGCAACATCTAACAGATTTCATGAGAGAAAATAGATTAACATGTCTCAATACAAACTATCAAAAAAGGGAGGGAAAATTATGGACCTACACATACGCGAACAATAGTAAAGAACTGATAGACAACGTCTTTATAAACAAAAAATGGAAAAATAGCGCAATGAATTGCGAGGCATACTCCTTTTTCGAGAGTGTGTCCTCCGATCACCGAATAGTCACGGCAAAAATACGACTAAACCTACGAAAGAACGCCACACGAACAGCGACCACCAAAAACTATCTTCCACTGAGTCTCTAATCTTATCTATGACTGGGCCCTTCTTAACATCAGAGATATTAGAGACAAATATGTATTAGAATTGAAGTCAGATTCGAGACACTACAAGAGAAGACAGAAAAAGGTACCCCAAATGACGAATATGAGAATTTCGTCCATCGCACATCGAGGCGGCAGCGAAGTATATTCCAACAAAACCTAGAACTAAATATAGAGTCCCATGGGAAACGTTAGCTGTTAGAGAAAAACGGGCACACGTGAAAACAGCCCCCAAAAGCTATAGGAAGAACCCGACAAACACAAATGCCCTAAAACTAAAAAAAGCACAATATCAATTAACAGGCATATATCTAAAAGAACAGACAGAATACATAAAAAATCAGATATATAAGATTAGAGACTCAGTGGAAGATAGACAATCTAGGATAGCCTGGCAAACGATAAACGAAGTATGTAGAAGAAAGAGCACAGCCAAAGCAAAATTGAAAGCGGCAAACCAACAAGAAAGAATAAAACTGTGGAAACAGCATTTCGAAAACCTACTAGGAAACCCACCGAAAGTTATGCATGAACCAATCACCAGAATTATTAGTAAGCAATTGGACATTAAACTAGGACCGTTTACTCAAGAAGAACTCGACTCTGTTCTTTAAAAAATTAAAAATAGGAAAGCTGCAGGGCTTGACGAGATTCCTCCAGAGGTATAGAAGACCAGACAATTCGACGACATACTGCTCCGACACTGCAACGCAGTCTATAATCAAAATACGATAGACAGATGGAAAAAGGGATGTATCCTCCCCTTCCCTAAAAAGGGGAACCTCGGATTAGCCAAGAACTACTGAGGTATAACACTTACATCCATAGCAGCCAAAATCTACAATGCCCTACTACGAAACCGCATAGAACCCAAAATCGAAAACATCCTTAGGAAAAACCAAAATGGCTTCTGAAGAAATAGATCCACGACCTCACAAATATTGACCATCCGTAAAATCCTTGAAAGCGTACTGGCAAAAAACCTACAGGCGACATTACTATTTGTCGACTTTACCAAGGCCTTCGATTCCATTCACAGAGGGAAGATGGAACAAATCCTACTAGCATACGGCCTACCAAAAGAACCCGTAGCTGCAAAAAACGAATTTCTATAGAAATACCAAAGTGAAAGTGCGTTCACCGGATGGAGACACAGAATACTTCGACATTGTAGCAGGAGTACTACAAGGGGACACGCTAGCCCCATACCTCTTCATCATCTGTCTAGACTATGTGCTTTGAACATCGATTGATAAAATCAGAGAAAACGGCTTCTTGATGATTAAGAAAAGAAGTAGAAGGTAACCCGCAAAAACAATTATTGATGCCGACTACGCCGATGACATAGCGATTCTGGCAAATACACCCAACCAAGCCGAAACACTACTGCATAGTTTGGAACGAGCCGCCGCAGGCATTGGCCTCCATGTCAATGCATACAAAACTGAATATATGTATTATAATCAAATAGGCGACATTTCCACACTAGACGGAACCTCTCTGAAACTAGTAGACAAATTCACCTACCTTGGAAGCAGTATCTCATCAACCGAAAAAGACATCGACATGTGGCTAACGAAGGCATGGACAGCTATCGATAGGCTATCGATCATATGGAAATCAGTCCTAACCGATAAAACGAAACACAGTTTCTTCCAGGCAGCGGTCGTGTCGATACTACTGTATGGGTGCAGTACTTGGACGCTAACAAAACGACTGGAGAAGAAGCTCGACGGTAATCACACAAGAATGTTGCGAGCAATATTGAACAAGTCCTGGCGGCAACACCCCACAAAGCACCAATTATACGGCTACCTGCCTCCCATCACGAAAACTATCCTAGTTAGACGAACTAGACATGCAGGATACTACTGGAGAAGTAAGGACGAGCTCATAAGCGATGTACTCCTATGGACCCCCGCATATGGTCGAGCAAAAGCAGGACGACCAGCTCGACATACATACAGCAGCTATGTGAGGATACGGGATGTAGCCCTGAAGACCTGCCAGAGGCGATGAACGATAGGGAGAAGTGGCGAGAGAGGATCAGGGATATCCGTACTAGCGGCACGACATGATGATGATGATGATATATATATATATATATATATATATATATATAAAGTAATGTATAGTTAGCGACCTTAGGTGAAGGTGACTCGAAGACTTCCTTTTCAATAGTTTTTACCCATAGGTGTAGGGGAGGGCGCTATTTTTATCCTTAGATCTCTCCACATTACCCTTGATACGTACCTTGCTGAGTGTTATGCAAGAATGTATCAAGATCCACTTTTTGAATCTTTGGTATGACTCGACCTGGGATTGAACCCAGATTCCTCGGGCCATATATTTGAATATACGCCCAAACAGGATTCGATATAAGGTCAGTTTTTAAGTCAGGTTTGAATTCACAGTTTTTCTTCTTCTCGATTAGTTGTCATAAAAAGGTTAAAGAATTCTTTATGCCCTACAATTCACCCTTGGCTGGAGGGAGAAAATAATTGGATTCATATTTTTCCCAGGTATTAGCATTATGTGAAATGCAAACAGCCTTGTCTAGGTTTTTGAACTTGAGCCACCGTGTGTGTGTATGTATGTGTGTGCGTGTGTGTGTGTGTGTGCTTGTTGCTTGGAAGGTTTTACAAAAAGCAGAGTGGACCTGAGAGTAATGGCGAAAAACGAGTGGTTCCACACTCCTAAAACCATGTAACTGAATGCTCGTTATCGGATGAAGTTTATTGTTATAATTAGAGCACCATCTTTTTTGAGAAATCTTGCCCTTTTACAGGTGATGCTAAGCGTATTGTAGGCCCCGTCGACTGGATATCTATCTATCTATCTATCTATCTTATTTTGTACAATTCTTTCTTTTATCTTTCTTGATTCTTTTCATATCTATTTATATATCTATCCTAGTGAACGATGGAAAGAGAAATAAAGAAATATACATAAGTCATTTTGAGAAAGTTCCTGGTCTTACTTCACTGCAAATGTCGAAATCAGAGCCTAAATAGCCAAGGTGAAACATAAGTCCCATAACTGTCGACAATGATCATACATCTTGTTTCAATCTTTAAAAAGGAAACCTTAGATTTGCAGAGACTGTTGACAACAGCATACTCTGACATCTGAATGACAAGTATCGTTAATACGGATCATTGCATTTACACGCAATACATAGATCTTTTAAGTAGACTTGAAAAGCCCAAACTCAAATGGAATTAAGGAAATCATGAATATGGACGGGAAATTGTTTGTAGGATTCTGTATGGTCACTTGGCGTGAAAAGACCCAAATTGTATCGCAATAATATATGAAGACATTGAATGCCCATCACAAGCCAATGTTTAATAGTAGAACGGTCTCCTGTTTAACATCTTATAAAATTATGAATCAATCTTTCCTAGTGTATCTATCTATCTATCTATCTATCTATCTATCAGTTTCATTCAGTATATTTCCCTCTTCGTGTCTATTTTCATATCTGGTAATCCATACCACACACACACAGACACAAAACATAAATATACAGTAGCGTCCAAAACTAAGGGACAAAATTTTAAAACCTAATATTTGTTAGAAATAACAACTGTGAAAAGCTGAAATTTTGACAACTGCTCGTCGTTATCACCCATAATAACATACTAAAATTTGAATCATATGCAAAGGATAGAAAAAGAATTATAATAATTATCTATTTATTTTCAAATTTGGAACGTCCAAAAGTAAGGGACAAAATTGAGAAAAACAATGTAAACAGCCAAAAAACAATAAAAATACATGTACAATCAATATTTAGTAAATGGGCCCTTGCTCTCAATGACTGCTGCACATCTTCGACTATAAGAACGAATTAGTTCATGACAATCCATGATACTAATTTTAGACCATTCTTCTTGAAGCTTCACCCACAAATCCTCCGTGTTAGTGGGATTTCTTTCCATAACTTTCACTCCTAAGGTCTTCCAAAGATATTCTATTGGATTTAAGTCAGGACTTTGCGGTGGCTAATCCATAATTTCGAAATCTTGCTCGCTAAGCTAACTCATTACCACCTTTGCCTTGTGACATGGGACATTATCTTGCATAAAGGTAGCCCTATCGAAACCTGAATTCTGTATGATTGGCACAACATGATCTTGAACAATGTTTTATAGATCTGCGCGTTTACACGAGTTTGTAACCGGACAAGAGGCGTTGTACCTTGGCTAGAACATTCCAAATACCATGACGCTTCCGCCCCCAAACTTGACAGTTTTCTTAGTACACTTTACACTTAATCTTTCACCAATACATCTCTTTACATTGTTTTTTTCCATCATTTCCAAATAAATTAAACTTGCTTTCATCACTGAAAAATACTTTTGCCCAATTTTCATATGTCCAAATTACATACCTGTTTGCAAACTCTAATCTCTTCTTCTTATTCTTCGAATTAACAAGTGGTTTCTTCCTTGGGGTTCGATTAAACAGCCCTATTTCTTGCAGTCGTCTAGAAACAGTCTGTCTTGACACATTAACACATGAGGTACTATTCATAACCCTTTTAATTTCTGTGCAAGACTTAAAACGGTCCTTTAATGACATACGCTGCATTATTCGATCTTCTCTTGCCGAAGTTTTGCGGGGTCTGCCGGTTTTAAAAGCACTATTTTGCCAGTATCATTGTAGGATTTAACAACCCTGCTTACAACACTCTTGGAACGTTTCACTTTCTCTGAAATCTCTCTAATGGTGTGCTTTTCCTTGTGTAGCTTCACAATAGCTTGTCTCACAGAGTAATCAAGTTTTTAGCGTTTCGCCATGGTGCCGGGTGATGCAACGTTTGCAAATGACTAAGTAAGACTTATTCTTTAGTGGAAATCAAAAAATTTGAATATAGCATACTGTTTACATTGTTTTTCTCAATTTTGTCCCTTACTTTTGGACGATCCTATTTTGAAAATAAATAAATAATTGTTATAATTCTTTTTCTATCGTTTGCAAATGATTCAAATTTTAGTATGTTATTATGGATGATAACGACTAGCAATTGTCAAAATTTCAGCTTTTCACAGTTGTTATTTCTAACAAATATTAGGTTTTAGAATTTTGTCCCTTAGTTTTGGACGCTACTGTAGTGTTCAACGGTATTTGTTGACCGCCCCAGCAAACGGGCAAGTGCGGCAAAAGGCCTTTTTTAGGTGGGTCCAGGCACAGGGACGTAGCCCAGATGCACCCGGCATTTCCAAAAATGCCTCGGGTCCCGTCTGTATTCCCCTAAAAAGAGGTGCCTTAGGCGCAAGGCGATAAACCTAACCCTTCCAAGGAGGGTTAAAGCCTGGGGCGACGCCCCCACTCCGAGGTTCGAGGTATGTCCAGAGACAAGACACACCCGACCAGATCCATGCCGTTGATACCATGGCCGGCGGGAGTAGGACCAATCTACTGGATTCAGTTGATTGAAATCAAATATAATGTTCAACTCCTCGAAGAAAGTTTTCAAGGAAAACGTTTATTACGAATTTAGTAATTAGAACTGAAAGAATTATTAGATTGCATAGAAATACTTGAAACTGTGCAAATAAATGATAATGATTATTAAATAGAAATAGTGAAAACAACAAATTTGCTGTCTGCGTTTTTGTAGTTGATTTAGGACGAATCTGATGCGTTGAATGAAAAAATCACATTGGTTTTTCTCAATCAGGTCAAGTTTTTGAGATATGGCCACATGTTTTTGTTCACATGTACACGTGTGTGGAGCATTTTAGAAGAAGTTGGTGGGGGTAAAATGCTATGTCGAATAATTGTTTTGATTGGAAATGATTATTTTAATGACAGGAAGTATCCAGGTCCGATAGTTCTGGGTGATTATGTCGAAAAGGGATCAGTTTGAAGTCATAAAACTTCGAAATCTTCCAAAAATTGGTAGCTCATTGTGATGAAATTCCAGTGCCTATCTTCGGAGAACTTCCTGACATTAGTGACGAAGATGCTTCCAGTGTTGAAGGACATGAAGACGAAGAAGAAGTGGTTCTGGAAGATGATGCTCCACATCCATTTTCCCAAAAGGAGTTGAATGATCTAGTTCGCGACCTCAGCTTGTGAAAGGACTCTGCCGAACTGTTGGCATACAGATTGAATGAAAAAAACCCTCCTCTCTGACAGAGCTCGTATCAGCTTCTTCCGCAACAGGCATCAAGAGTACCTCCGTTTTTTCTCTACAGTGAAGGACTTGGTGTACTGTGCAGATATTGCGCAGCTTCTGCCCGAGCTTGGAGTGCCACAGTACGAAACCAAAGATTGGAGACTGTTCATTGACAGCAGCAAGAGATCACTGAAATGTGTTCTGCTACACAACGGCAACCAGTTTACCTCTGTATCCATCGCTCACTCGACTACACTGAAGAAGTATGAAGCGGCGAAGTATGTGCTGGAGAAAATTGGTTATGGTCAGCATAAGTGGTTTATTTGTGTTGACCTGAAGATGGTGAACTTTTTGTTGGAACAACAATCTGGCTTCAACAAGTACCTATGTTTTCTGTGAATGTGGGATAGTAGGGACCGTACTCAGCGTTACACGAAGGACTGGCCTTTGCAGGAGGAATTGGTGCCTTGCAAAGAAAGGAACGTCATCAACGACCCTCTGGTGGACAGAGACAGAATACTCTTCCCACCGCTGCACATCAAGCTTGGCTTAATGAAGCAGTTCACTAAGGCTCTGGACAAGGATGGTGACAGCTTCACTTACTTGTGCCAGGCTTTTCCAGGATTGACCATGGAGAAGTTGAAAGCTGGCATCTTTGACAGTCCTCAGATCCGCAGCTCATCAGTGATCTAGAATTCGAAAACTCAATGAACAAAATGGAACTGGAAGCGTGGAAGGCATTTGTTCTGGTAGGGAAAAACTTGGCCACAATAAGGCCAGAAACTACGCATAACTTGTCAACAACATGCGGACTGCTTTCAGAAACCTGGGCTGCAACATATGGATCAGTTTCCTGAGAAACTGGGTTCAATGAGTGACGAGCAGGGGGAGAGATTCCACCAGGACCTGAAAGAGATGGAGACCAGGTATCAGGGTTGCTGGGACGCAGTCATGATGGCTGACTACTGTTTGAATCTGAAGAGAGACCACTCTGCCGCTGAGCATTCCAGGAGTTCAAAGCAACAGAAGTTAAAGCCCTGAAGTTTGAACAATGGTGAAACAACTTGCAATTTACATGTACTTACCTTTATCAATGCCCACCATTCAGTTTACAGTAATCGATGTTTCTATCAGGTAATCAATATATGTTATTGGCAAAATATTTTTTTCTCTTAAAAACATACTTAGGATATGTGTTGACAAAAATCAGCTGACAATGCAACAAAAATGTAATCGATTTTGTCACAAGATCTGATTTTTTTCAAATCAACTTAGCACAAAACCTAATCTGATAAAGAGAAACGGATGACATTCCCTGATTCAGCAGTGCAAAAAATACCCTAAATCAGTTGTAGAAATCTAGACAACATTCAAAAAATAAAAAAATTGTGGCCCAGTGTAATTAATATTTGAAATACTTGAAGCTATGATTGTTTACAAACAATTATAATTAGTCACTCGAACCATATAATTGTTCGAAAAGCAAAAGACCGATTGCAGCTTGAAATAACGCAACAAAGCTTGACATGCCATAAAACCAACCAGCCAGCCAATACACACACACGCACGCACACACACACACATATATGTGTGTATATATGTATGCATAATGTACTCTCAAGTCAATTTGAACGTATGAAGTTTTTGCAGTTGGGTGAAAGATGTGGTTTGTTGCTATAACTATACCGGTGATCTCTTTATTTTTCCTTCGCGTAAACTGGATACCCTACCAAGGCTATAGGGTTCAATCAGTCCCACTAAAGTTGCCATAATTCTTGCAAAAGGAACTTTAGTATTGAATTAAGTTCTGCAAAGATTTCGATCAGTTTTCTTGACAAAGAATGTAATGAATTTACTGATCTTTCTCATATTGAATATATATATATATATATATATATATATATATATGTGTGTGTGTGTGTGTGTGTGTGTGTGTGTGCGTGGCGGAGTAGAAGTGTATTTTCTCATATTAAAATTAATTCATATCAAATTCATAGATGGAGGAGGTAAATAATTTTCCGGGCTTACTGAGTAAGGTTCTCCTTTTCACTTTTCGCCTTGGCAATTAGCCTGCATAATGGACAGCCTACCTTGGTCATTAAGTCATCCTTTGCTACTGATATATATATATATATATATATATATATATATATATATATATATATATATATATATATATATATATATATACCAAATTTAATACACTGTTTTCTTGATCAATTGGAAGACGGTTCAATGTTTATTTGTTGATTATTATTACGGTTTCTGTTATGAACCTTAAAACACTTCTTTAACCATGAGGTTTTATGCTAAGTAACTCTAGCTTCGACAAACAGTATTTATTTCATCTTATCAACGTTTTGACGTGTCAAACATATTATGGGCTTCCTTAGTCTGTCTCCGTCTTAAATACTATTTCAGCCTTCTTTAAACAACTTAGTCCATTTGTATAAATTTTTAAAACTAAAATATTCTTCTCCGTACACACCACACAGGAACACTGTGTCTGATTTGCTGCCATTTTGAATAGCCTCAAAACAAATATTTTGGCAAGATTAAAATAATATTCCGGTAAATCCATTCCAAACAATACTGAGTTGACATTTATGGAAAAAATTTCCCCACCAAAGTTCTTATTTATTGAATAACCCTCCTAATGAAAGAGACAGTGATACAAAATATAGTCAGTAACCTCGGAGCAATCCTCAGGAACTTGACAAAAAAAGACTCACTGAACTGGAGATTAAAGAAAGAATCGGAAAAATCCAGACAATGGCACTACTAAAATCAGCCAGGATACTGAGAAGAGTCCTGGAGACCAGAAGAGACTTGCAGATGATAGTGAAAAGCTATCAGTTAGAGCAGATCAGAAAAACTACCGCCTCAACTACTGCTAAAAATATTAATAATAGAATGTCTAAAAATGTTCAAAATATTAGAATAAGTCAAACTTCATCTTGATAGCTATGAAAAGCTAACGAGAAGAACTAGCAGCAAGAAGATAAACCCGAGCAGTGGTAAAATAAAAAAAAAAGCCTTTTCAAGGAGACTCACTATTGCCACTGATATTTATTGTAGCAATGATGCCACTAAATAATATGTTAAGAAAATAGGAAGAGGCTACAAATTTACACAATTGGATGAAAAATAAACCACCTTATGTATATTGATAATATTAAGATATTTGCCACAAATGAAAAAAAAAACCCCAAAAAACACTCCCTCCCTAAAAAAACAAAAGAAAGAATAAATAAAGTTTTAGAAAATATGAAGAACTAGAAAACCTTATACAAACTATTAGAATCTGCAGATATTTCCATAAGAATAGAATTTGAGATTTAAAAAATGCGCCTGGCTTCTAGTGAAAAAGGGAAAATAAAAATGCACATTCGGTAAAAGCATAAGAATATTTAAAGAAAAATGTACAAAAACCGGGAAATATTAAGTGGACACCATAAAGCAAAAAAGATGGAAGAAAAAATAAGAAAGCAATACCATAGAAGAACAAGACAACTTCTTGAAATGAAATCCGTCAGCAGAAATCTCATCAAAGGACTAGATACCCGAGCAGTCCCTCTTGGAAGATAGTCTAGACTCTTCTTAAACTGAACCAGGTCTTACACTCAAGAGATGACATCGACTCTGTGTCAAAAAAGAAAATGAAAGAAAGAAAGTGTAAGAGTATTTGCTTGCATTGAGGATTACATTGATGTAACAATTCAGGGAGTCAAAGAATATAGAAAAGAGGCTAAGAAAGACTAATTACAACAGCCAGAAATGACAAAATCATCAGAAATAACTTAAGGACAAAAAGGAAAACAGCAATAAAAAATAAAGAATGCGAAGAAAAACAACCATATAGATACTTCAGATTATCTTTGAAAATGACACCCGAGAAGATCTGGATGTGACTGAGAAAAAGAAGCCTTATGAGAGAAACTGAATCTTTTTTTAAAAGCAGCTCAAAATAATGCCATATGAACTAATTGTGTCGAAATAAAAATTGTAGTGTGACGGCAAATTCTGTAAAATCCCAAAACGGGACTTTATTTTTGCACGTGTGAAGACGGGGCAGGTTGGCACTTGATCCCTTGTATAATAAGTCCTCGTTCAGAGTTTTTCCTCAGGCATATAGGAACTGGCATATTATGTGGGGGATTAATTTATGGCCAGACTGACCGCCGCTGGCAAGGGGTTCCAAATTTCACACTATACACACACCCACCAAGGCCGCTAGACTTCCTCCCCTAGAATAATGGAAGATATGGACCCCTAGGTTTAGTCGTAATAATATTAATTATAGTAGTCGGCAATTCCGGTTTCCCGTGTGATATTTTAAAGGAATTAATAGGACAATTTTAAGCAAGATAACATAAGGCAAATAGAAGCTGAAACAGAAATAATGACATAACAAATTCGTAGCAGATACTATAATAACTTCAACCACGTGGGAACATTAAAATATATCAATCTTTTACTGCACATAGATATACACCTTCAACGTGTCAAATATATCATCAATGAATAGTCCATGAACATAACTGTCTTTCTTATATTGAGAGAGAGAGAGAGAGAGAGAGAGAGAGAGAGAGAGAGAGAGAGAGAGAGAGAGAGAGAGAGAGAGGGTATATAAAATTGGGTATAAGGAGAAATGGTTTCAAAGTTTACTTATCTTCTTTTTTTTTCGACGGGGTTCCTGTGGAGAATGTTTCCTCTTTTACAGGCTAATAGACTTTATGCTATTTTTAATACTGGCGTGAAGAAATGGCTCCTTCGTGTCCGAGATTCTTTTCGTCTTCTTTTACCCGGAGTACTTGGCTTTTGGTTCCGTCCACCACGAACCTTGTCCAACAACTAACCTTTTTCTTTTCTATTTCCGCTGACGGGAAGGAGTCCCCACTTCCGTTTTAGGGTCCCAACCAATCGTTTGGCTTTTACCTTCTTCCTTCCCGTGTCAGGCGACCCGAGTGAGGTCACCAAGTATAAACATCTGGTCTCCCCTGTGACCCACTTTCTTTCTTAACGGTCATTCTCTGATGGCTTGCTACTGTTAATTCAAACAAGAGGATAGTAGTAATTTTATTTCTATCTTCTTAGTGGGACACCACGTGACAGTAGGTTTTCTGGTAACGGAGATGAAACAGTTAATCATATAATAAGCAAATGCATCAAACTAGCACCAAAAGAATTCAAGAGTATGCATGAATGGGGGAGAAAGTTAATCTGATGGGATTGTGTAAGAGATTAAAATTTGGTCATGCTGACAAATAATCTATGCATACACCAGAATCTGTCAAAGAAAATGAGACACATAAAACGAATCACCAAGTTCCAGCTAAAAGAGCAGATTTGGTGACAACTGACTAGAAGAAATGAAGTTTTTGTCTAATGGATTTTGAGAATTAGATTTTATTATTTAGAGGGAAAATAAAAGAAAGCAAAAAGATAAACAAATACTTGGATCTTGCCTGGTAGTTGAAAAGTTATCGAACATGACGATGACGGTGATACCGACTGTAGTTGGCACATTTAGAACGGTCACTAAAGGTCTGGAAAAAAGATTGGGGAAATTGAAGATCAGAGGAAGAAACGAGACCATCCAAACCATTGCGTCGTTAAAATAGGCTTGCATGTTTGGAAGAGTCCTAGAGTCCTGGGAAGACTTGTTGACACCCAGACTTCCGTAAAAAATCACCAATTAAAATTGGTGTGAAAAATTTACATTGAGTGAAAGTAATAATCAAATGTGCTATGTAAAAGTCTCAGGAGTATTTGGTTTGGTGCAATTTCTTTTGTTCAATGGCATATCAACCTTCGTGGCTTATTTAATGCTAAAGCCATGCTTGAAGAAGAACAGCAGTGGCTTATTTAACCTATAGCTTGGAGGATCAGGGGTTTCATATCTTTCCCAAGGGTATTAATCTGAAAAATAAACGTAATAGTGCGACTGGAGTTCGAACTCGCTGACTACGTAGTCCAGCGCGTTAGCCACTACATTCCGGGGACTCCCTAAACTATTTGGAAAGAGAGAGAGAGAGAGAGAGATGAAATAATCAGCCACTTGATGAAGATATTTGTCTCTGTCTCCCACCAGATAGGACTCGACTCGAAGGTCGGCTTAAAGTGATTAGGAAAGGGGAAGGTCGGGCACTAGCCGAGGCTTGAACCCTGCTGGTCATCGACCCAATTCGTGCAATGTGAGCCTGATGAGCCTAGCTGAACTCGGAGCCAAATCTGGGTCCAGGCACATATGCTTGATAATAATCTAAACTGGACCACGGGGTCCAGTGCTATACAAGGGTGACAAAGGTGTCAGCCGAAGCTAGGGGCCTTTCGGCCGTGAGTCTGTCATTGATATTTGATACCCGTCCGGCACGAATACTAGACGGCCCAGCAAATGCCTGGTAATAGATCAGCCGCTAGATGAAGAATGATTGAATGAAGAACCCGAGACACTAAGAACTGTGCAAACGATTGAATTTTGAGCTTATTGATCAATGGTATATGTTCAGATCAGAATTTTTCCTGGAAAATGAGGCACATGAAATTATCTGGATTTTGAGATTAAAAAAATCATATCAGAAGACCTGATCTTATTATAGTTGACAAAAAGAAAAGAACCTTTCGATCGGTGGATTTCAACGTTTTAGCAGACTGCAATGTAAAAGTTAAGGAAAGCTAAAAACTGAATATATAGTTACTTGGACCTTACCAGAAGATAGAAAAAAGAAGACCCCCTACACCCCACAAACAAACAAACAAACAAACAATAAAGGTGATATGAAGGCGACAGTGATACAAATAATAAATGGAACTCTTCGAACAATCCCAATTATGGGGGAAATAATTTCAAACAAAACTTGATCTGAAAGCCAACAAAAAAGAAGCTTTATTTCAGAAACTTTGGCTCAGAATATTTTCCAAACGTCACAGCAATTTATACCATTAAAAAAAAATCGATGTTAATTTCCGAATCAATAGCAAGCGGACGAATAGGCCATACCCACATCCATAGCAGTTCTGACACCCTAAAACCCGACAGCTTAGCGATATTTGAGTTTTTGGGCTTTGTCTTGTTTCTGTGTCCTGTCATCGGCTGCGGAACAAATGGCTAGATTGCTTTTTTCGTCCGTTTTTTTTTCCCATGTCACTTGCAGATTTGGTAATGGGAACGTGAGAAAATATTGTAAAAGTTCAGGACAACTTGAACGACAAGTGGCCCAATGCTGAATGGGTCCTTTGTGCAAGTGAGGTCCTCTTGTCATGGTGCGATCAAGAAAAATTATCAACAATTCTTTGCACTTTCCCGAGTTATGGAAGACGTCAAAAATAATAAATGGTAATCGATGGATCAAGTTGGAAAGATATTGACAGAGAAAAGAGAACAATTTGCGATATGGTGAACAGATGAACAAATGTATATGCGTGAATGTATGTGATAAAGTTTCTTTCTACTGCGGTCCATTAACCCCCCCTCTCTCTCGTTCTCTCTCTCTCTTTCTCTCTCTCTCTCTCTCTCTCTCTATATATATATATATATATATATATAATAAAAACAATTCAAATCTTATATTCTTAGATTCATTCTATTACAAGGCGTTTCATGTGTTTTCTTTGAAATCGAAAGAGAATTCTTTTCACTATTAATTTCAAAGAAAACTCATGAAACTCCTAGTTATGGATTGAACCTTAGAAGATGAAATTTGAATTGTTGATAAAAGGTGTTAATAGGTATAATATGTACACTATTCAGTAACAATATTATTAAGTACATCCTTAAGCAAAAAGACATAAATATTTAGAAGAAAAAGGAAAAAATCAATTTCAAAGAAAACACATGGAACTACTAAGTTTTTATACAGCTCTGCTTGCCGACATACAAACACTTTGATTTATCTCACGTTTTTAAATGATTGTTTTCCCCATCAGTCTTTATATATATATATATATATATATATATATATGATATTTGTCGCTGCTTCCCACCAGACAGGACCTGATACAAGGTCAATGATTATAGAGGAGATTTAGGGGAGTGGAAGGATGGTCACGAGCCGAGACTTGAACCCTGTTAGTCTATGCTGGTCATCGACCCACCTAGTATAATGTGGGCCTGATATATATATATATATATATATATATATGTGTGTGTGTGTGTGTGTGTGTATGTGTGTGAGTGTGTGTGTGTGTGTGTGTGTGTGTGTGTGTGTGTGTGTGTGTTACAATTAGGATGATGATTATATTAGTTGTATTTTTAAATTGTCAGTAGCAAGAAACTTCGAATGGAAGTGTATATTATAAAGGTCATAAGGTACATTTGTCTCGCGTGTCGGCAGATTATTAAGTTGACAGGTTATTTTAAAATCGCAGGTTGAAGGCCAGATATTGAAAAGTAAATAAATTGGGTGCATGCCGGCTGGCTTGATGGATGACATAACGCGTGAAGGTTAATGACACGTATCCTTATATCATTAGAGGATGAAATAATTAAGATATATGATATAAGCAAAGTTATTTTTAATTGAGTTGGATTCAGTTTGGGGCAGTGTCAGGAGCAAGTGGGGCAAAGGAATCGAAGTAACATCAGTAGATCTTTCGATCGATCTTCCTGTATCGTTTCGTTTCTAAATGCTTTGAAATTGTTGCGGTCAGAAATAAATTTTTTGCAACTAAAGAAGTAACGAGTTTGTCTTGTATTTGAAAATGCAACGTAGCACACTTACTATTTGGTCCCTCTACGTTACACACACGTCTCATTTGGTCCCCCCAGTGTTGCACACTTCTGATATGATGCCACTATCGTTACACCCCATTATATATATATATATATATTGTGGATGATACAGCAATCTTGCTACATCAATCGAGGAGGTACAGGACCTCGTCAGTCGTTTTTCTCAAACGAGTAAATATTTCGAACTTACCACCAGCATAAAAAATAGAAGGTATTCATTAGCCAAGATCCACTTGCAAACAAATAAAAAGAAGTAAACAATCACTGAATCACCAGTTTCCAAACACTCCCATTACCATGAATAGAAAACCCCGAGAATAGATAAGACGCAATTGAACAGCAGATGTACGTAATGTGGTGATGGAGACGAAATGATCAATCACATAATCAGCGAATATAGCAAATTAGCGCAGAAAGAGTATTAGACTAGACATAACTGGGTGGGCAAGGTGATCCACTGGGAATCGTGCAAGGAATTGAAGTTTGACCATACGAACAAATGGTGTATAAACAACTCAACATCTGTCTTGGAGAATGACACACACAAACTCCTCAGGGATTTTGACATACAAACGGATCACTTTATCTTGGCCAGACGACCAGACCTTATAATAATCAACAAAAAGAGAGAACTTGTAGGATTGTGGACTTGGCCGTTCCGGCGGAGCTCAGAGTGAAATTGAAAGAATGCGAAAAGAGGGATAAGTTCCTCGACATTGCTAGGGAATTGAAAAAACTGTGGAACATGAAAGTGACAATTAAACCAATTGTAATTGGTGCCATTAGTACAGACACAAAATAATTGGTACAAGGACTGGAGGACTGGGAAATAACGGGACGAGTGGAGACTGTCCAAACTACAGCATTGTTGAGAGCGGCCAGAATACCGAGAAGAGTCTTGGTGACTTGAGGAGACTTGGTGTCACTCAAACTCCATGGAAAACCATCAGCTAACGCCGATGTGAAAAACTCTCCAGGAGAAAAATGATAATAATAATACTAAATTGATTATACACATAAGAATGATGAATGAAGATTATGTAGTGACAGATATGAGATTAAATTGTGAAAAATGAGAGAATTAAATCTGGAAATATTAAGAATAGATTAATACTTGGATTTCTTATAACAGTTTGTAAAAGTTTCGTCGATAACAACAACAACAAACGAACATAGCAAACAAAAAAGTAATGAATAAATAAATAAATAAATAAATAAAAACAGACTAGGATTCTGTGAATTAGATTTTGAAATGTACTCTTTATTTGTCAGAAAATGTATTTCTTTCTTCCTTTTTTTTCTCTCTAACTTCTGCTTCCTATTTTTTCTATCGAATATTTTTAATTTTCTCATCATTTCCCTGGGAAAGTACATACTATAGCCTCTTTTTAAATAACGATATTATACAATGATAAAGAACTTCATACATCTGTCTCTGAATAAATCTGCTTTGGTCGCTCAAAGTGTGGAATCTTTGAGGGTGGAATACTCCGACCCAAGTTGAATAAATCATCGCAGGCATTTCCTGACACCCAAGACTTTATTTCTAAGCACAAAACAAATATTCCTCACTTTTCTGAAGATGATGAACTCTTTAAAACTGGTAAAGCATGCTGTATCTCAAATAGATAACATCTACACTCATTTCACATGCGTATGCATAACTATGCGATACATTATGAAATATTGTATGAAATATATATATATATATATATATATATATATATATAGTCGACCACAGTCGAGGGTGACCCGAAGGATCGCTTTTCAATTGTTACTACACCGAGGTGTAGGAGAGGGTGCTACTCCATTCCCTGGTCGCCCTGTCGGCTGGGGCTGTAGAATACGCCGACTGCACCTCCTCAGAGGGCCATCTGTTGGCCGTGGGTGGAGACCCGTAAGGCGCTAGGACTGATCCCTGGTGGTTGAGCAGTCCTTTTCCGGCGACAGAGTCATCAATGGCTTGCAACACACCACTTTGGCCCTTACTTGGTCTGACGGGCGGTCGGATTGGGCCCGATCCGATCAATCGGCTGGTCATGTCAAGCCCTAGCATCTATATATTTTATCCCGACTATACTTTTAAATCTGCACTTGCAACAAGTTCCCAATCATTATCTGTTAGTTGCCAGAAGGCGGTGGCTGAGGGTCAATTGCGTTGAGAATAGGAATTTGACCAGTGCTGAGAACTGGCAACGGCTCGGAAGCCTACCCTCAAATCAAGTATACTGGTCGAGTATCCCCCGTCTCAACCAAGGCAAATGGGTTATCCCCTTGGTTCATTCCCAACACAAGTTGGACTCCGTGGTGGGTGGGGGAGCGCTGGGCCAGTGAAAAATATACAGCATATATGGCGTCTTCAAACAAAAAACTAAACGAAACCTCTCAGAATCAGACTCGGAGAATGATGCAGCAGACTTCCCCAGATTCATTGTTATTGAATCTTTGGAGGAGGTATGCCTAGACAGATTTTCGCCTTTCCTCATAGAAAAAGTAAAATCTACAAAAGTTATTCGGAAAACTGTTAAGAAAACAAGAAATGGTAACTTGCTTGCCGAGGTAGACAACCGGAGACAGACAGAAAACATATTAAAAATAAAAACGTTTCATACGACCAAATGTAGAGCGTATCCGCTTGAGAAACTCAACGCTTCCAAGGGAGTTATCAGGAGTAGAGAGTTGGCATTGGCTACAGATGACGAGATAGCATCAGCCCTGGGAAAACAGGGGGTTACAAATATAAAGAGAATATCCATCAGAAAAGGTGAACAACGAATCCAGACCAACACTTACATCCTAACATTTAATAAGCCCCGAACTCCAAAAGAGGTGAAGATTGACTATTGTCTTGAGAGAGTTGAGCAGTGCGTCCCAGCTCCCCGAAGGTGCTTCAAATGTCAAAAATTTGGACACCACAGGGAAGCCTGTAGAGAACGACAGACATGTGCCAAATGCGACGGAAAGGACTCGGACCATGCAGATGAAGATTGCTTGAAAGAAATTCGATGTGCAAACTGCCAACAAGATCATCCGGCTGACTCAAGAACTTGCGGTGTTTACCAAAAAGAAAAAGATATAATTGAGATTAAACACAAGAGGAATGTTCCCTTTCTGGAAGCTAGGAGAATTGTAGGGGGCTATATGGGAGAAAGCAGCTACACCTCCGTTGCACGGAGGGTGGATAGAACCAATGACGACTACAAATATAGAACACTCGTTAAGAAATTGATCAAGTTGGAAGCCAATGATTGGCCAAAGTTTCAGGAGCGTCTGAAAAAACTACACTCGGCTGAATTTTACCGAGCACCAGCTCAGCAACAAGTTGCAAATGGGGAGAGATCTAATGTTGTAGTTCAAACAAAAACACACGTAGGATCTATCACTCCAACACAAACTACTCCTAAAAGTGCAAAATCTCCATCCAAACAGCAGTTACATTAATCACCAATCCATCCATCAAAAAGCATTAAAGACAGACTAAAAATCCTGTCTCCCATAAGACCTGAACAACTGAAACAAAAATCACAACTCCCCATTAGCCAAACTACGAAAATACAAATGAACACCAAAGTGAATAAGGAAAGACAAGGAAGTAGATTCAAAATAACCTCAACAACAAAGTCGCCAATAAGAACCAAACAATCCAATGCTCAACAACCAACAAAACCTCTACAAAGGACCTATAGTATAGAAAGTATGGATAGCGACACAGACCACGTAGTTGCCAGCCTTAATCTTGATGAAATAATCAAAAACTACAACACTTGAAACCGCTTAACTGTCGGCAAACTCAAGCTCAATCACTTTTTTAAATTGTTAATCTCTTACATATCATACGTATCTATTTAAATGTTTTCTAACAAATGACTGATGTTAGATTCTTACATAAAAACTCTTGTAATAATTTAACTGTGTGCAAACAAATGAGGAAAAGTAAAAAGAATAATTTATATTGCCTGCATATTTATACAAAACTGAATTGTTTGAATTAGAACTGTTTTACGAAATCGAATAGCTTGAAATAGTAATGTTTTTGCTAATTAAACCGTACTTACATTTAAACTGCGTGCTTATGCTGAACTGAATCGCTTGAAATGGAAGTGTTTCTTACAGTAAAACTGTACATATACTAAACTGAATTGTTATATATATAGAGAACTGTTTTGACAAAAATAAATAAAAATGGATTTGGCGTTAAATAACCTACAAAGGTTGATATACCATAAAACCCAAACAACCAACCAATCCATTCCATTCCCTGGATTGCTCGACTTTACCCTTGACCCTTACCTACTAATGCTGAACGTTAAGCAAGGCGGCATCAAGTACCATTTTTTCAGTCTTTGGTATAACTCGACCTGGGATTGAACTCAGGTCTCCCGGACCATTGGTGAACACTCTACCCACGAGGCCAATGAGCTGGTTATATATATATATATATATATATATATATATATATACGAAAAAGAATGAGGATATCACCTTCTTAGTTTTGTCTCATTACTAATAGGTTTATGAGTCTTTTATAAATACGCAATCGTCAGATAAAAAAAGGTTTCGTTTGATGTTTGTTTTCTATTTTACAGAAGATTCATAAAACTAAGAAGCTGAAATCTTAATTCTTTTTAGTTTATTGACTGATCTGCTGTCAGCATTTAAGCACTTCAAATTTTTAAAACGCTTTTTAAACGATTCTTTATTCTGTTTGCACACACACACACACATACACACACACATATATATATATATGTATATGGACACACATAAACACGCGCATGTATATATATATATATATATATCATTTTTTTAACATACAGGCGACATTACTATTTGTCGACTTTACCAAGGCCTTCGATTCCATACACAGAGGGAAGATGGAACAAATCCTACTAGCATACGGCCTACTAAAAGAAACCGTAGCAGCAATAACGATTCTCTATAGAAACACTAAAGTGAAAGTGCGTTCACCAGATGAAGACACAGAATACTTCGACATTGTTGCAGGAGTACTACAAGGGGATACGCTAGCCCCATACCTCTTTATCATCTGTCTAGACTACGTGCTTAGAACTTCGATCGACAAAATCAGAGAAAATGGCTTCGAGCTGACAAAGAAAAGTAGCAGAAGGTACCCTGCAAAAGCAATTACCGACGCCGACTACGCCGATGACATAGCGTTACTGGCGCCAGTAACGCTATGTCATCGGCGTAGTCGGCAAATACACCCAACCAAGCCGAAACACTACTGCATAGTTTGGAACGAGCCGCCGCAGGCATTGGCCCCTATGTCAATGCACTCAAAACTGAATATATGTGTTACAACCAAACAGGCGACATTTCCACACTAGACGGAACCACCCTGAAGTTAGTAGACAAATTCACCTACCTAGGAAGGAGCGTCTCATCAACCAAAAAAAGACATCGACACGCGACTAACGAAAGCATGGACAGCTATCGATAGGCTCTCAATCATATGGAAATCAGACCTGACCAATAAAATGAAACGCAGTTTCGCAGTTTCTTCCAGGTAGCGGTCGTATCGATACTGCTATATGGATGCACTACTTGGACGCTAACTAAACGGCTGAAGAAGAAGCTAGGCGGCAATTACACAAGAATGTTGCGAACAATATTGAACAAGTCTTGGTGGCAACACCCCACAAGACACCAACTATACGGTCACTTGCCTCCCATCACGAAAACTATACAAGTTAGACGAACCAGACACGCAGGACACTGCTGGAGAAGCAAAGACGAACTCATCAGTGATTTACTCCTATGGACCCCGCATATGGCCAAGCAAAAGCAGGACGACCAGCTCGAACATACACACAGCAGCTATGTGAGGATACGGGATGTAGACCTGAAGACCTGCCAAAAGCGATGAATGATAGGGAGAGGTGGCGAGAGAGGGTCAGGGATATCCGTGCTGCTGCTGCTGCTGATATATATATATATATATATATATATGTGTGTGTATGTACTCGTGTTAGTTGATTTTTCAGTATGTCAACCCCTGATTTTTAATTTTACACCGGGCTAAACATTGTTTTGCAATTATATTGTTTAAAGAAGCTATTTGTATTTAATAATTATTTGTTTGGATACATCTATATTGTTTTTAGTATTCTTATTAACTAATAATCATCAACTAGATCTATTTGATCCACAGATACAACCCACTATCACTTGATTCGTAAGTGAAGAAAATTCATCCCGATATTTGAGATAAATTCAAACACCAAAAAGTATTTCAAATATTAAGACCAACTTACAGAGCTACTTTTATTCACCTAAACATCTATCAATTCTTTTCACAATAGATAATCGAAACCTGGTCTCTTCTCACTGGTTATTCTTTCCACGATGCGATTAAATTTTCTAACCTTGGATGGGCATGATAAAACCACATTGTTCTTTACAGAAAACAAATATAAATCAGAACATCGTTTTCATCTCTTTTCTGTTCTAAATAAGTGGAATTTATTTTAACTCGCAAAGACGTTAAAAAATGTAACGATTGAAAACCGGCGCCTTGTCTGCTTCCGTTTGGGTAATCCATAAATCATGGCAGTAACGAACCGAAAATCTTCAAAAAGATGGCTACAACAACAACAACAACAACAACAGCAACAACAACGATGAGCTTTTCTTACAGGTGGAAGTCTGTACAAATGTAATTCTCTTTATAGTACTTCACTTTTAGTTCAAGTTCGATTAGGACGCTCAGTGTTAATTGCTGTATTAACATGACCAGCAGTTTTATTGCATATCGACTCATGTCAGTTGAGAGAGAGAGAGAGAGAGAGAGAGAGAGAGAGAGAGAGAGAGAGAGAGGTGGGGGAAGTAAAAGAAATAAAGCGGCAGAATGAGAAGATTTTATGCTTGCTGGTTACATCCTCAGGCAGATTCCTATATTTGTTTCAAATGGGTCATTTTGGGTTGGAACATCTACAAATGGTACCCAAGGGAACAACTGTATATCGAATAACTTTTCATGTCTAATCAGAAATCACGTTGAGCCCCATAATTAGCATTTTCACATCGTCATAAAAATATCAGCAGAACTGCGATAACAGTTTAACTTCGAGCAGCAATACGTGTTGCTTATGCAAATCATTTTTAGTCTGCTTGGTCAAACTGAGGATCAACTGACAACAAGTTTTCTGAAATATCTCTCTTTTTTCTGCAGTCTTGCAATTCTTCAACTACTTTCTTTTCTTCTTTCTTTTTTTTTTTTTTTTGAACAGTCTTTAAGACCATATTCAGCGTTCCAATCCCAAAGAAAAAAAAAAACGTTTTCTCCACTTAACAGCTCCCGCGTAAGGCCCATTGTTTATTTTAAGTTACTTTCTAATTTCTAATTTCTAATTTTCTTATTTCTAATTTTAAGTTATGCCTATGCCATTGCTATGTATGATCCAACCCCAACCGTTTGTACAATTACATGTAAATTACCACTCTTAACCAGTTATATATTTTTCTCCTGAATCAAATCACTGTATTTAATTTTTATATTATTTGTACTTACATATTTTTTTTAACATCAAGAGGAAAACCTTTAGCAGAGGGGAAAATTCTGAGAGGTATCTTCCAGGAAGATGCACTTTCGTCATTACTACTTCTAATAGCTATGATAACACTAGATTATATACTTGGGAATTGTGTTGGAGGCTACAAACTTGAAAACCATTAGAAAAGATTAATTGCCTTATGTACATGACCGACATCAAGCTTTTTGTAAAAATAGAAAAATAATTAGAGATTCTGATCAAACAATAAGGATATACAGCTAGGATATAGCAATGGGATTTGGTATAGAAAAATGTGCTGTGGAAAAAAGCAGAACGAAAAAAAATTGAACTGCTAAATCAAGAAAGAATTAGAACGCTCGAAGAAAAGGAAACCTACAAGTATTTGGGAATATCGGAAGCAGACACCAAACAAGCGGAGATGAAAGAAAAAATAAGAAAAATATACCTCAGACAAACGGGAAAAAATCTCGAAATTCTTTTTAGCAGAAATATCATCAAAGGGATTAACATCTGGACTGTCCTCCTTGTAAGATACTTAATACCATCCTTTGTGGGCAATTTAATACCAAAGCTATCCTTGAATAAGAATAGCAGTAATGCTGTTTAATCCATAGCTGGGAATAAGGGGTTCATTGCTTTCACAAAGTTATTTGTTCAAAAGTGAACATAACTGCGAGAATGGAGTTCGAACTCTCTTACGGTGATGTTTCAGTCCCACACTTTAGCCATTACGCCACTGGGATTCGTCTCCCCCACAAAGACTTTAGTAAAAACCATGAGTTACAATTGGTGAGTAAAATAATAATGCATTTTTGTCCAAAACCAACAAAAAAGGACTGGATACCCTAAAATATATAGTTAAACCCAGACGAATTTTTTTTATTTAATTTACTCATCATGGAGAAAGTAGGACTCCAATCGAAAGAGGGTCTCTTGGGGTGAATTATAATCAACGGGAAATAATTCTGTTGAAAGACGTAACGAATTGAGAAGAATTTAAATTTCAAGATTTCGAAAGAAAAGTTAACGAATTATTCATCTTACTAAAATAATTATTCACATTTAATTAAACATTACTAATTAAGTTTCTAAGCAGCTACTTAAACTGCATATATACAGTAATTACCGACCATTAAAGCTAAGTTTTTGATTAGGCAATTATACCATGTAATTACTCTAAGAACCTGAACAAAAACAAACATTTCGAAATCGATAAATTTCTAAAGTTAAATTCAAAGGATTAAATTTCTCAAGTTAGTTAAATGTAAAATTCCTTAGTTAACTCTTTGAACCTTTTGCACTGGTATAACGGTGATACTTTTATTTTCCCTACTCCATGGCAGCAGTTTATCAGGGCGAAAATCACTCTCAGAGGTTAAACTTCGGCTCAATGGATTTTTAAAAATCTTGACAAAATTTCACGAAAAGTTTTTAATATTAATTTCGAAGAGGAGATAAAAAAATTTGGAACATCTTTTTATGAAGCGGATTTATCTGTTCTAACAAACGAATTTGTAACCATTTGATATGTATTTTGAATTGACAACAAATATGATAAAGTAGACACTGGTTAGAAAAATAAAATAAGTAGAAAGAATTTTTGCTATTTATCTATTAACCTCCTTATGTCAACCATCGAAGACTTCATCTAGATAGGTGGGTACTTTAACTAGAATTTAAAAAATTTGAAACTTTTAATTTCTGTCGTTTATTTTTCCTTTTCCTTATGAAGCTGGTTGGTTGGTTGGTTTGTTTGTTTTCACTTGTTTTATGCCGAAATCAGTATTTTCAAACGATTATATGAGTTGAAGAAGTTATTCCTATTTAATGATAATCATTTGTAAACAATTGTAACTTAAAGTAACTATTTTTAATAGAATAATTTGTTCAAAAATATGGCTTCAAGTTACTTCAGATCTGTTAATAAGTTGCTAATAATTGTACATCTTCAATTAACTATTCCTATCTAAAACTAATAATTAACTATTCGTATGTAAAATTAATAATTAACTATTTCTCTCTAAAACTAATAATTTATCAGCGTTAAGCAATTATTTCTACTTAATATGACTAATTTGTAAGCAATTAGATATAGTTCACAATCAATTTAAATTAGTGAACTCTTCATACTTACAAATATCAAATGTTTGTAAAAGCTAATGTATTGATTTAAAGGTCACACGACCATTTATCAATTACATATTCTGGCGAAAATGAATCAAATGTTGCAACAATTCCAGAAATATATAGTTTTATATTTAGGAGTAAACGAAGAATTTAAATTTGAATTTAGATAAAATCTAATACAATGTTTTTGATCTGGTTGATGTGCCAAAGCGACGAAAAATCACAGGTAACATAAGATATCCATTTGTTGAATAAAAGTCATATATTGGCATCCAAGCGTCGTCGACTGACCTTTATATATATTTTGTAAAGAAACCTAGCAACCAATTTTTCATTTAGAAGGTATACGTTAACTCCGGGAAGCAAGTGTTTCACATTAACCTTGACTGCTTGGTTTACTTATTTGTTTTTATAGGTGTTAATGCATTTCCTCCATTCTGTAAGCCCAGTCGGTTGAGGCTGTATAATACGCAAACTGCATCTCGGCAGAAAGTTAAGACCCCCACCAACGAGTGTCCTAGATATGACTCAAAACCATCTGATTGTGAGGCTCCAGTTTTGGACTTCTGGAGAAAGTAGAGTACCTCTTCATTGCCAATAATTCCCGGTCCACTCTGATCCGGAGTGGTAGAGCTCATTAGGGTCCCATCTACGGGTCAAATAGAAGTTTCACTATTTAACTGTGTGCAAATAAATGACTGATGTTGGATTGTTAGAGTTACATAGCGATGTTTGAAACTATTTAAATGTGTGCAGACGCCATCATTGATGTTAGATAATAATACTTGAAGCAATTTAACTGTGATTAAACAAATGATTAATAACAAATAGAATTATATGTATTTGATCAAAATGCTCGCAACCCTTTGATTAAGTGTAAATAAATAAATAGTATTGTATAAGATCCATAACCTCGAGACTTGACGCCCACTAAACGTAAGGCTAGAAGAAAATCCAAAAGTAGTTATTCGAGGTTAAATCAAAAAGTCGCGTACGGCTGATCATAAATGGAAAGTTAAGGGAAACCATTATGAATATAACAATAAAGATGATGATAATAGTTCGAATATTCTAAATCATTTGAATTATCAAGCTTCATCTAAAAAGTTTTGACAAATACAAGAATTTCTTTATAAAAACAAGAAATTAGTTGATGAACTGGGAGAGTCCAATCTCCAAACTAAAAGGCTGGAACTTTAAAAAATGTCCGAGAACGAAGAAAGTTGGCAAAATTTTGAATATCAACAATTTTAGGGGAACAAATGACAACGGAAAAGAAAAATATCAAAAGTAGGAATCCAGAAGACATTCCCCAAGTACCAAATGATCAATTGTCTTAATCAGAATTTCTAACAAAAGCAGTACATATTCCGAGCTTAAATTAATCATTACCAGCCCAAATAGCAGTTAATGTTTTTGTGAGCTCGACATAGGATGAAAGTTTTATCAGTCGAACTTGTAGTGGAAATCTGCTGAATTTACTGAATTCAGAAAACCATGTTGGCTTGGCTCAATCTGTTCAGTTGTAGACATAAAAATTACGTTCGCATTCGCCACATTTCTTTTCACCTCACCCACACAGTAGATAATAAAAAGTAATTGAGAGGATCTAACATTTTGTAAAATAGAATTATCCTAATAACACGACACGGGATAGCAGGTTTCGTAACGGTTATCGTCACAAGAAATGAATTCAACGAGCCAAGTTCAAATCATGGAAGAGGCTGTCTGCTAGTTTGGTCTAGCTTGATTTATTTGTCTAATGGCATATAAACCCCCAAAGAGTTATTTAATACTGAAACTTGATTCATTTGTAAATACTTGATAGGAATTGGAATTTTCTAGCATTTCGATGTTCCACTGAATTTTTCAAAATAGCTCCTTTTTATTTTTGTAAATGTTTGTTTCTATAGTTATATAATACTAAGGTTTTAGTTTGGTTTCTTTTTTTAATGGCATATAAACTTTTGTAGGTTATTTAATGCCAAAGCCATCCTTCTAGAGGAGCAGTAGTGGTACTATATAACTCATTGCTATGAAGATAAGGGGGTTAATCCCTTTCCCAAGGTTATTTGTCCCAAAGTGAACGTAATAGCGCGACTGGATTTCGAACTCGCTTACTACGAATCCGCAGTCTATCATTTTAACCATTCACACCACAAGGAAACCGCCTATACGATACTAAGTATCAATTAAAAATAATTTATACACAATTGTACAGCTCGAATAAAATCTTTTGTTAAATAATAATCATTTGTTTGCAAAAAGCAATATGTTAAAAAAACAACAAGCTAAACAACAACACACAAAACAAAAACCTCCTCACTGTATGTCCTAAAGGAAAATAACAACAATAAATGATATTTATGTTGTCGACAATTTGATTGGCTTTGAAGTTTCACTGAATATATCGTTTCCCGCCAGAATTCCGGGTTACGTAATGATAAGCCTTGTCAGTAGTTCGATGTATGACCTCTTAGAAACAGCATTGAACAACCAAATCGAAACCTTCCTGGTTGTAATTATTACAAGCAATTTCATCGATTCATGCTCATCTTGTAGAGAAAAAAATCTACCTTAAAAAATCTTATCTCGATATTACGAGGGATTCATTGTAGTTGTAAGTTGTATCCTGTATAGATGATACCTGCGTTTTCTACTTCATCATCAGTCATCAAGACATTCATAAGGGGGTGAGGTCATATGTCGGTTAGGGAGAAACTGCAGTCTACAGGAGAAGTATAAGACTCCCAACCATTAGTATCACCAACCGAACGGCTAAAATGACAACGTTATTTCGAAGTACTACTGTGGAATAAGGGAATTTCAACTTTTTGACCTGGGCGGGAGCCCAGCCTAAGTATAATCGTAAAGAGTTTATCTGTCAATCGTTCTCTAGCACGTGCCATCCAATATTGAACCAGAAACAGATCCAGTGAGAAGGAAGTAAAAGAACAGATTGGGCTGCATTTATAGAGTAAACCTTATCAATTGCCTATAAAAGCAAGACTACAAAAACGACAGATGTGACATGTAGTAAGTGATTGTTGGAATGTGAAGTTGAATGATATATCTCCCCGCATATCTGTATGTGTGTGTGTGTGTGTCCAAATATACTGATTCATCTTTGTGATTTTCTTGTTCGATGACTCTAACTAGTCAACGTCGACAATGGTCATAGCAGCATTTTTGTTGCTTTTAAGGTGAGATATCAATGAAAGAGGTGGATGACCATACATTCATTCACTCATTCACCTCTTAAAATATCCTCATCTTGGTTGTTATATATCTAACAGTAACCACCTGGGAATTTCGAACGCACTCCTTTTTTAATCTTCGGGTGATTAGGCTATTTTTATTCCACTGTCTATGTCTTGGAATATCTTGTATCTGTTAATTTACCATTTTACGTCTGCAATATTGCGTTCCTTTCCGCTAAACCAACGCTCAGAGACTGAACTTGCGACTTCAAGGAAGACTCCACTTAAAAGCTATTTACTATCACCTCTATGTTCTTGCCAATTGTTTCGTGGGACAACCAAGAAACCGTTTTTATAAGCCAGAAACCTAAAGTCATTTTTTCTGCCGGAAAATCTTTTTGCTTGAGCAGCAGAAACGATATGAAATATTATGACCAACATGAGAATCATAGTCCGAGACGTGTATATATTATCCAACACTTCTGCCACGAGCGGAATATGGCACAAGGTCAATTTTTAAGCAAAGTACAGCTGGTTTGAACTCGAAGCTTTTATTTTCCTAGACTAGAGGCCTAAACAAGGTTAAAGAACCTATCTGCATGATTTACAATAGCTGGGAGAAGAGATATATTCTTACCTTTCTCCAGTGCGTTTGCACTAAGTGAAATGCAAACAGATTTGTCTAGGATTTGGACTCTGGTCGCCAATTCTATTTCCTATTAAGATAACTGTTATGCTAAGTGTGCCCCGAGTGTACTTTACGCAATCATAATCCCTCATCTAAAAAAAATTCGACAGACACGGTCAAACTTTCATTTCTTGAATATCATGTCATGGCAGTGAAGAGACTTTGGTCCCAATGAGCGACAAAAGCTGTGCGCAAAGGGAAAGTTGGATTCGTACCTTTACTAAAGATCTTGCAGCAAATCTGATTGAAATGTATTGTGTATTTGTAATTATTTCATGGATGTAATAGAGAGTATAACATTAGGTAAATTAGTTTATACATTTGTTCCTGTATTATTTTATCTGTCTGTAGAACTGCTCGGTGGTAAAATCCGTAGAATGTTCGTCCAGTGTTTTGTGGGGTAAAATTAAAAATGGTTTGGTTTCTTTACTCAATGGTATATAAAACTTCGTGGGTTATTAAATGCAAAATCCATCCTGTTAGAAAATAGCAGTAATACTAATTAACCCAGAGTTGTTGGTGGGAGACATAAGGGGTTTCATATCTTTCCCAAGGGTATCAGTCTAAAAGTGAATGTTATCGTGCGACTGGATTTAAAACTCGCTTACTTCGAGGCCGCACTCCAACACTTTTGCCAACTCCAATTTGTATCTCGTCCCACAGTTTTTTCAACCCTCTGACAATTATTATTTTACTCCTTAGGAGTTTTTCACATCAGCTTTTCTACAGGAGTTTGAGTGACTGCAAGTCTCTATAAGTCTTCAGGACTCTTCTCAGTCTGGCCGATCTCAACAATGCTGTAGTTTGGACAGTCTCCACTCGTTAGTTCCAAGTCCTCCCGTCCTTGTCCGAACCCTTTGGTGACTGAACCAAGAGCACAAATTACAATTTGTATAATCGTCACTTTCATGTTCCACAGTTTTTTTCAATTCCCTAGCAAGGTCGAGATACTTATCCCTTTTTTCGCATTCTTTCAATTTCATTCTGAGCTCCACCGGAACAGCAAAGTCCACAATCCTGCAAGTTCTCTCTTTTTTGTTGATTATTATAAAGTCTGGTTGTCTGGCCGAGGTTAGGTGATCCGTTTGTATGTCAAAATCCCAGAGGAGTTTGTGCGTCTCATACTCAAGGACAGATTTTGGTTTGTTCATATACCATTTGTTCGTATAGTCAAATTTAAATTTCTTGCCTAAATCCCAGTGGATCACATTGTCCACCCAGTCGTGCCTAGTCTTATACTCTTTCTGTGCTAATTTGCTGCATTCGCTTATAACTGATTAATCGTTTCGTCTCTATCACCACATAACCTACATCTGCTGTTAGATGTCGCTTATTAGTCGCTTAAAGTGTCCATAGAGTTGTTTTTATTCCCACTTTTGTTTACTGGTTATTGTCGTTCTTCTTGTTCTCCTGTCATTAATATTATTTCAGGTGGCTGCAATCAGTCCTCCTCCACGCTTTTCTATGTAGTCTTCGAGTCGTTGTATCGATGCGTCAACGCCGTCTTCGATGTTGGCTCGTCTTCTTCCTCGCTCTTTTCTTGACACATATAATCTGTCGATGTCATCTCTGGGGGTCAAGGCCTTATGCATGGTCATTAGTTTTCTTGATCTCTGGTTTATTTGCTTAAGTTCTTCTCTGGTCCATTTCAAGAACGGTCCCGAGTATCTTACGAGGAGGATATACCAGGTATTTATTCCTTTGACAAGGTTCCTTCTATAGAGTTTTGTCTCGAGTAATTTTCTGGCTCCTCTGAGATACTCTTTTTTAATTTTTTTATTTAATTTCCGCTTGTTTGATGATGTCAGCTTCCTATATCCTCGAGTATTTTTAGGTTTCTTTTTCTCCGAGCGTTCTGATGACTATTTGATTTGGTAGTTCGACGCCTTCCGCCATGTGTCATTTGCGACTTTTCATTACTAGCAGAGCGCATTTTTCTATGCCAAATTCCATTTCTATATCTTGACTGTATATTCTCAAAGTCTGTATTAGGGTTTCGAATTCTTTTTCGTTTTGGGGAAAAAGTTTCATGTCGTCCACGTACATCAAGTGGTTGATTTTTTCCTGCGATTTCCTGAGTTGGTAACCGGCTGGGCTCTTCCTAAGCGTGTAGTTGAATGGCATCATGGCTATCACAAATGATAGTGCAGCTCCCTGGAATATGCCTCTTTGGATCTCTACTTCTGCTTAGGTTTTTCCTCCTGCTGTCAGTTTCCCACTACAGGTTTGCATGGTCTGCTCGATAAACTATACGACTTGGTCGGGTATTTTATACATTTTGAGACTGTAGTATCCAGCTTTAGGGGACCATATCGTAAGCTTTTTTGTGGTATGCTGATCTATATATAGTAGTTCCTCTGTGCTTCTGGTTCTTTTGCAGCTTCCTTTCTGTTCGTCGGGCAGATTCTGCGGCTTATCAACGAGTTGTAGCTCTACCTAATTTATGCCATTAGTATTTTCCACATCATTAGTAGGCACGGTATGGGTCTATAGCTGGTTGAGGCAGTTCCTTTGAGGGGGTATTTTTGGATTAGAGTGGTCTCCTCTTTAGACATCCATTCTGGTATCTCAGTTTTCTGTATGTACTTATTCATTTCAGTAGCAAGTCTGTCGTGTATGGCGGTGAATTTTTATAACTAAAATCCGTGTATATCATCAAGGCCAGGGGTTTTTCCAGTTGGCTATCTTTTTAAGTATTGCCTTGAGCCCGTTGGGGTGTATGTTCACCTCTGGGCCTTCTTCAAGCGTTTGCAACTGTTTCCATGTTGTTTATATCCATTCGACTTTTTTGATATGATCTTTCCGTTCCCATATTTTGCTCCAAAATCTTCTTGTCTCTTTTGCATCCAGTTGCTGATATGGCTTCGCCCATTCTCCCCCAATTGTTGGTAGATTTTTTTTCGTTTTTTGTTTTGTTTGGTCTTGTCTCGGTATCTTTTTAGTCTTCCTTTTTTTTGCTAGTATCATTATTGTTATTATTATTCGTATGCGTCCATAAAAAACTTCAAGAAGGCAACGTATTCCAGTATCTTAAAGAGAAGTTTCGCACAGAGAAAACAGATGCTAAACTCAAAGCAAGAACATTCATTAAGCTTTAGATCCATGAATTGACGTGTGATAGTAAGTTCATAACTCAGCTCAATACATTTGAGCTCTGCAGAATCGGAATCATTTGTATTGTTTGAACAGAATTTCTTTTGGAAACAGTGTTATATTTTGACCCTCGCCCCGGCCCAAAAATGCTATTCTAAGGTAATACACCGGAAGGAAGTGACACATTCCAATGGCCAGTAATCGAAAGAGATCGCGTGAGCGGATTAAGGCTTATGATATGGGACAAGGTGAAGGTCCCATTGTGCCACTACAGTGATGCATCGGAAGAGAGTAACCTCTGAACTGCATGACAGTTATTTCCGCTTGATGACGATTAAACATTCGATTTCAAAGATCCAGTGGGCGATCGTGTGGGCGTTGAATTATTATATAATTGAGTTGAGTTGGGTGCCAAAGCAGTTGCCAGTAGAATTCCAGACAGCTAGAGACCAGATGTGGTAGGGAAAGCCACACCCGACCGAGGGGGTCCTCGGAAACCCCTGATGGAGTTAGGGGTCCAGAGAAGATGCTGATAAGATGCCATAAAGAAAGCCAGCATCCAGCAGTGGACCCCAAGACCTCTGGTTGAGCGTCTAAGAGAACAAGAAAGACACAACGTGACGGTCATAACAGTGGGGTCAAAATATGAAGTTTATGTTCGGTCTCCAGCACCCTCTCACATGCAAACCTTGAACAACCCTTTCGAACCCTTGCAATAAAAGTGAGAGGTAAATATATTGTTAAAGAAGTCTTCATGCGTCTTCCTTCCTGCATCTTAATTGTTACTGCGTGCGTCGTTTATTCATGCGTCTGTCTTTGATGTTGTGTCGTTGTGATGCTGAATGAAGATGTATATGTATACAACATATATTAATTTGGTGCATGTGCCAGCAGAGTTCTTCAAGGATTCAAAACGAACCTGGTTACCGTAAACGACAGTTTTTAAGCATCACAACACGACATCAACGAAAGGGACAAAGAAAAATGCTGGAATTGAAAGAAGTAATACGAAAAAACAAGAACAAACAAGCAACTATAAGAGGAACGGACCGGCGCGGAAAGAACAGAAAGAAAAGAAGAAAACAAGAAAACAATGCAACGTGCTGGAAGATAAGAAGAAAAGAATAAAGAGAAGAAAAAAATTTGTAAGTAGATTGCTCATTCATGTAACTTCTATCTCTCTCTGTTATTTAAATTGGGTATAATAGTGAAAGATTTGTTTTAATGACAAGGGCCTTTCTAGAAGCATAAAATTGGAAATAATTAAAAAAAAAAGTGTGATCCCTAGATAAAAATTGAAATTACTGCTATGTGTAATATTGTATCGAAGTGAGGGAGGAAAAAGAAAAGAAAATAAAGATGACTAGGGGACAGTTGCTGTCCGTTTTTTGATAGACAGCTTATCGTAAACAATAAATTTTATCAATGGTTTTTTTTTTACCGTAAATAGGTCTTTGTAAGTAAAAATTCGTAGTAACTTTTCATTGGTCCAGACAGGTGGTGATTGAAAATTAGAATTTCAGTCCAAGATTTGGAATCCTGCATATCTGTAGTTAAGACCTTTTGGTCAGGTTTTTATGTTTGGAACTTGTGGATTGGAAATGAGAATTTTAATCCGAGAGATGGAATCTTGGGAGCATTAATGGGATTGTTCATGAATTTCGCACATTGGTGTTTGTCTGAAGAATGCGCATATACTTTTTCGATATTTATGAAGTTGGGAGAATCGATATTATCGGCGCTGGTAGAATCAGGCCGGTTGTTTTGCTGTGGAAATTGTTGATATCAATTATTGAAGACATAGGTATTGTCTTGAAAATGGTCTTGCCGTGGAGGCAGAGTAACAAAGAGACAGATGTTTTTTGTGTCTGACGAGGCAGACAGGTATTTTGTGAGTTCCCCCTGGAGTGAAGCTTTGAGATTGTTATTGGGGAAGATATTTTGAAACAGGGTTTTGGATGTAATTAAGAGATGCGCAGGATTTTGACGGAACCAAGTGTGGCGAAGATTCGCAGATTCGGAAATATTTTGAATTGGGAAATGTTGGCAGAATTTATAAAAGTTTGGGTTGTTTAGAAAAAAAAACCCCGGGATATTTTGTGCAAAAAAAAAAAAAAAGAAGAAGTAGAATGCTCGTAAGCTATTGAGAAAGTTGTATTATAAACCAGGCTTAATTTATGATACTATAGACTGAAATTGAATAAACTGGGCAGCGAACCTATTGTTATCGTGTTAAGGTAAAGACAGAGAGGTAGATATAAGGTTGAAAAAAAAAAGGGACATTAAATGAGCAATTTATTATGAAAAAAAAAAAGAAAAAAGAAGGAAAAAGAAATGAAAACAAAAACAAAAACGTACAGGACAATGGAAAAAAAGACGGAAAGAAAAAAAGAAGGAGAAGAAACTTGAACATTGTTGAACACAGCATATAAAAAAAAAAGAAAAAAAGAAAGAAAGAACAGACATTTTTTGTAAAATAGACAGTACATCAGTACATAGATTGAAAAAAAGAAGAAAAGAAAACTGAACATTTTTGAACTGTGATTGTAACATTGTTTTGACTTGTTGTAAAGTGAAAAATTTTTTGAGTTTGAGTTTAAGGCGACATTAGAATTTTTTTTTCCTGTTCATATTATGAAATTTGACGAAAACCATTAACAGAGGATTTTATACTAGGTTTACTAATATTTGTAATTATATTGATTCTAAATTTTTTTTTTAGAATTTGGGGTTTTCGTGGAATAGGAAATAATTTTTTTGGCGTTTCTGTTTTGAGGAATCGGTGGCTGACGCGAGAAAAGGACAGACATTCATCCAATTGGTTTCAGATTGTTGATGGGTAGACGGCAAAGAAAGCAATTCTATCGAAGAATTCGCCGGCCCATGAAGCTGTTCTATTTTTTAGTTTGGAGTTCCGAGAATGGAATAAAAGAAAAAAGCCGTGGCCTACTCCAAAATTTTGTGGATGATGTCTGAGTCTTTCAGTCACGATGGTGTTTTGGATTCGTGTGTGATTTGGTAAAGTGAAATGGATCTGGGAAAGACGAGGTACCTATATATTGGTAGCCAAGAGGGTTCCTGATTAAATTGAAAAGAAACCCGGCGCGGGTTTGATCAGGTAAAGCTTGTTTCCTCAAGTGCTTGCAAACCAATGGGTATGGAAACAGAAACTTAATGGAAAAATATGGGTAACACATTGCTAATTAGTATTTTGCGTGGACTATTTTAGGTGGTTTACAGCATGCATGCCAGATTGTGATACATTCGGATGTATTGAGATACTTTGTTTTGGGCCATGATTTTTGTGGATTTTTGTGGAATGCTTTGAGCCTTGAAGATATTGTGTTTTAGTTTATGAAATTCTCCGGTTACTCCAGGTAGGAACCTGTTGAGCAAAGAACTGGAGTGTGGTCATGAGGAATCCAGGCGAAATGTATTGCTGGAATGACCAGGGTCACTAAGTTTGTGACCAGGATATGGACCAGAGTATGGCCTTTTAGGGTTTTGAAATTTCTTCAAGGAATTATGGAGGGCCCGTTGTGTTGAGAAGATAAAAAATGCATCCGTATGGTACCTTGATGCACACATGTCAAGATGGCCAACCACGCAAAGATAGTAAGAGAAATTTAGATAATAATTAGCCGGGCAAGTGTTACATAGAGAGAAGGTCGCCTTCTAAGTAAGATTTTGTTGCTGTAGTTCAAGTGATTCTTTTTGTGTTTTCAGCCATCATTGTCCTTGTAAATCATTCCGTAAAATATATGTGAGGGTGATGGAGACGAACGTGAAGAAAATTCCACATGTGGAATTTTGAAAAATAATTAACGGATGAATGTTATATTTTGACCCTCGCCCCGGCTCAAAAATGCTATTCCAAGGTGATACACCGGAAGGAAGTGACACATTCCAATGGCCAGTAATCGAAAGAGATCGCGTGGGCGGATTAAGGCTTATGATATGGGACAAGGTGAAGGTCCCATTGTGCCACTACAGTGATGCACCGGAAGAGAGTAACCTCTGAACTGCATGACAGTTATTTCCGCTTGATGACGATTAAACATTCGATTTCAAAGATCCAGTGGGCGATCGTGTGGGCGTTGAATTGTTATATAATTGACCCCAACATCAGGAGAACAAGAAAGACACAACGTGACGGTCATAACAGTGGGGTCAAAATATGAAGTTTATGTTCGGTCCCCAGCACCCTCTCACATGCAAACCTTGAACAACCCTTTCGAACCCTTGCAATAAAGTGAGAGGTAAATATTTTTGTAAAGAAGTCTTCCTGCGTCTTCCTTCCTGCGTCTTTATCATGCGTCCTTCATTCCTGCGTTTTCCTTCATGCGTCTTTATCGTTGTATCGCTGTGAATTATTCTACATATATATGTGCATGTATGTAGATGTGAATCTACATATGTGACTATATAACAAGAGCAGAAAATTATGTTGAATTAATTCATAGCAACTCAACCAGCAAATGAACTGTAAAATGTCCATAAATAAAAAATAATTTACTTCAATTTTTCCATAGAATTTGGGCGAGTAAAATGATGAAAAAAGATTCCATCAAGATATTTCGGCGATCGAAACTAAACGCCAAGGATAGTTCAACCCGAATATGATGGCTCGTTATTGCTGGTTTATACAGCAGGAAAGCCGAGCCCAGTCGTCTGGGGCTGTACAATACACCATTTCTGAAAAGGGGTAAGACCCCCAACAACGAGTGTCCTGAACATGTCACTTAACCATCTTATAGCGAGGCTTCAATCCTGATATTTTGGGGAATGTGGAGTACTATTTTATTGCCATTGCTTCCAGGTCCACTCTGATTTAGAGTGGTAGCCCCTAATAGGGTCTTATTTATGGGTCAAATAGAACTGTTAGAGACAAACTGTGTACAAATAAATGTTTTATGCTAAACTGAATTGTTAGAATTGGAACTGTTTGATCATTTAACTGTGTGTAAACAAATGACTGATGTTTAATTGAATTGTTTGTGATACATATCAATACTGTGTTTGGGTAAGGCTTAACTGATTAATTCTAATTATCTTGCGATGTATTCAAATATCGTTTGCTTAATTCGCATCATTTCTTTTTTTTACAATCTGCATGGTAATGATAACAATTATCTTATATTTTTACTAAATTTATTGATAGTTGTTTTCCCTGTATGAGTATTCTCAAGACTATCATCATTTGAATTATGAAACTAACGACGTTGCATGACTTTTGATTTTCTAGCTTTCTGCATCCTCTGCATAGGGGTAAGACACCCCTAAAAGAAGTGTCTTAATTCTCTGAATGTAACACTAAACTGCATCTAGCGGTGAGTTGGTTGGTTTGAATTTTATGGCATATCAACATTTGTAGGTTATTTAACGCCAAATCCATTTTTATGTAAACAATCTGTTCTATTTAAAACTATTCAGTTTAGCATAAGTACACAGTTTAATTGTCAAAAACATTTCTATTACAAACTATTCAAGCAGTTATATGTAACAATTCAGTTAAGTGGGAATACAGTTTTAATGTCGAAAAACAGTTCTATTTCAAATAATTCAGTTAAGCATAAGCACGCAGTTTAAATGTAAGGTTTAATTGTTAAAAACATTTCTATTTCAAGCTATTCAGTTTACTCAAACAATTCAGTTTAGCATAAGTATGCTGTTAGTTCTGTTTAACCCATAGATAGGACCCTTATCAGGTGCTACCACTCCGGGCAGAGTGGACCTGGGAGCGATGGCAATAAACGGGTACTCTGCGTTCCCCAAAACTCCAGCATTGCTGGCACCTCACCATCAGATTGTTTAGTGTCATATCCAGGACACTCGTTGGAGGGGGGTTCTTACTCCTCTGCCGAGAAGCAGTCGGTGTATTCTACAGCCCCAGCGGTGAGACTACAGATCTTAATCCCTGAGGAGTGTAAAGTAGTCCATTGCCATCACTCCCAGATCTTCTCTAATATGGAGTCATCGTACTTTTTAGGGTTCCATCCAGTGTTACTATTTAACTCTATGCTGTTGTTGTACATGAATACTTACTTGAAGTCACTTTGCTTGCAAATTATTAGTATTAGTTTAGTAAGTTGGCTGACCGTAGAGGACGATCTCTTTTCAATGGCTACTACACTAAGGTGTAAGGAAGGGCGCAGCTCACTTCCCGGGATTGTTCCACCTACCCTTGATCTGTACCTTATGCTGAGCGTTGCGTGAGGAGGCATCAAGTACCATTTTTTGAGCCTTTGGTATGACTCGACCTTGAATTGAACCCTAGTGTCTCAGAACATTGGTGAACATTCTATCCAATATGCCAATAGATCAGGGAGGTTTCTCAAAAGGGAGCCTTCGGGTTGCTCTCGACTAGGAATCTATAAAGCCATTTAATTGCGAACGAATTATTTATATGAAGTATATTTACGTGAATTATGATTGATAACAACTTATAGTCATTAGTTTTAGTCACTTAAGGTTCCATTTATGAGACAAATAGATCTGCTTGAAAATTATTAGGGTCAGATAGGAATACTTGAAACCATACAATTGTGCACAAACAAATTATTATTATATAGGTATTATATAGGTATCGTTATTTGAAAACATATTATGTAAATTATTTGTACTAGATAGGAATACTTTAAACTGTATAACTGTGTGTAAATTATTAGCATTTGTTAGAAATACTTGAAACCCCATAACTGTGCGCAGATTATATGGAAGTTATAATTGTTTAGAAATGATTATCATTAGTTATTTGAAACCACATAATTGATTACGAAATGAGAAAAGAAAGGATTAGAAACGAAGACTGAATTCAGCATTAAATAACCCAACAAGGTTTGACATGCCATAAAATCAACCAACAAACCAACCAAACAACCATCTGATAAATCTCCCCGACCCCTAAAATAGTTATCAATACTTAATCCATTCGTTGAAATCCTGTCCGTGTCAGAATGTAATGGCAGTAAAGAAATAATTGAATCAATTGGGATATAAGCGCTGGTTAAGATGATCTTGTTTCTTTGCAAAGTCAATCACTACCTTATAAATATGACAGAAGGAATGATCAAAATGTAAGTGGATAAATGTACTTTCAGATTCCCTTACATTAGATTCGTATGCAGTTATTAGAATTCTTACACAGTGTTTAAGATGGAGAATGACTTGATATCTCGATTGATCAATAAACTGGACACGCACACTTACCAAAGAGTTATTAGCTACAAGGTCGACACCAAAAATCCTTTCACTTTTAGTTTGGAAATGACTGGATAGAGTAAAAGTTATCATCCTAAAAAATCGACTCAGAGATCCAAGTTCAAATTTTGGACGAAGATGTTTCTATTTTCCTTCGCAGTAATGCCGTCAGAAAAGGCATGAATCCATTTTTTCTCCTCTCAGCAATGGGTAAATAGTAGGAAAACTCAAACCAGCTATGACCAGTTTGGTAAAACAGCATTGGTTAGCATTTCTCCACGAATACGAAAGTCAGTTATTGATTGATTGATTCTGATAGCATGTCAACACGTTTAGAGTCATTTTTGCCTAGAGGCTAGGGAATCGCGTTTATTGCACATTCATATTCACAGTTTTTTGTAGTTTGTTTGCACACGGTCCCATCGAATGCGAATTAGTTTTTAACCCTTTCATTTGACACACAGTTGGGACCCTAAAAGATACAATCACTTCGAGTTAGAATAACCCTGGGAGTAAAGACAAAGAAGGAGTACTCTACACTACCCAGGGTTCAAGAACTGGGGCCTCGTCATCAGATACAGTTTAGTGTTATACTAAGGTCACTACTTTCTGGAGGTCTTACTTTTCTGCTGGTCAGGGTATTCTAAGCCTTAACAATAGGTGGTCAAAGATATAGTCGCACTAAACACAGTAGTTCCTTCGGGTGGGTACCCGTTGTGTAAAAGCTAATTTATTGGACTGCTGCCTTGAAGTGAACGAGTTTGATCTGCAGTCTCACTATTACGTCCACTTTCAGATTAAAAGCTTCGGGAAACGTATAAACCTCCTCATTATCCGACTATGGGTTAAATAATATAACTGCTGTTCATATACAAGGATGACTTTGGCATTAAATAACCTATGAAGGTTGATATTCCATTAAACAAAGAAACCAAACCAAGAGTTTCTGTTTTATCACCGAAATTGAGCGGTGTTGAGTCTGTTCAGTATTTAGATGAGTGACCAATTGAAACAATTGGTAGTCTAAGCTACCTGTTGTTTATGTGCTAGACTAAGCAAAATTTTGTATATAACAAGAACGCCAGAGGGTGGAAAGTGTAGATCACCATCTTCGTCTTCTCTCGACACCTTTCCGGCTGAAGCGACCGAAAAAAAAAGACAGTTATATCTACGTAATTTTTTTAAATGTATTTCTTAAGAACTCTTCCTATATAGAGACTTTATTTAGATTTTCATATTTCTTGTAGCAATTCAGAATGAAATTTTCCTATTTTAGCATACGTCTGTTTGCCTCCATTTATTAATTCAGTATCCGCCCCAAAAAAGAAAAGACGTTAAAAACATTACGCACTGTAACGCGAAAGACTATGCTTTTTGGAAAAGTTGTTGGTTTAATGGAATATCAACCTTCATGGATTATTTAATATCAAAGCCATCTATGTAAGAGAACAGTAGTGGTACTATTTAATTCACAGCTGGCGAGGCGGCGGGGGGCGGAAATGAGTTCATACTTTTCCCAAAGGTATTTGTCCAAAAGTGAACGTAATAGCATAACTGGAGTTCGAACTCACAACGATTTCGCTGTCCAGCTCGTTAGCCACGACACCACAGGGACTCCTTGGAAAGATCTGTGTAAAAGTTATTGAAGGAACAGCTAAACAAATAATTCTTTTTCTATATAAATTTCAATTAAATCTTTCCATGTCTGGAGATGGCATTTTCAGTCTACAGGTTTTGATACAAAGGGATGTATAGTTACTGACAACTGATATCTCGGGGATAAGAATCGTCTAGTGGGTGAGGGAAATACAGAAATACAACTCACTTCAAATCTAGGATCTTTTACTGTTTATACCTTTCGTTCATTTCCTGTTGCCATGAAAATACATGGAAAGAGATGACGAACATAATAGTCGGTGTAGATTAGAGAGTTTTTCTTTATTCTTGTAGAAACCAGTTCTTCTCGGATCTTTGGAGGAGGGTTCTCTCTCCTCAGTTGACTCCGGCTTGTTTCGCTCTTATTACCAGCTACAAAAAAAAACTAGATTATTTTGCTGGGGTTCTCAGAACACCGAGCCCCTTCTTCCTGACTGTGTATGTTTGACCAGATCTCGTGATCACCTAGATGGCTGATAGAGTCTGATGATTTCGGCAATTTTCAGCAAGATAATGCGAATCTTATAACAAGATTTTGCTGATCTCCGTCAAAATTCTCCTATTTGAGGTGTTTCAGTCATTAGGGATTGACTCTGATCCTATTACTTTTTAAAGCTGGTTGGGAGGTACTAGTTGGGGAGACGTCTTTCTACCCCAGAAGCTTAGAAAGATAACTAATTCCTATACGTGAATGATCGAGAGATTATCATCACTGAGAGGGGTAAATATATATTTACTGAGCTAGCCAAGTTTTGACAGAACGCCAGCAACGTGGTGCTCCAAGTGAGAATATTTGAACTCACTTGTAATTATAAGCTAGCCTATATCCCTAACCATTACATCACGTGAGGTATGAAAAAACTAATTGTAGATTTGATGTGGAACAACGCCACAAGTATGGGTCATTCCAGTTTTAATTAAACTCACTATTCATTATGATAAATTAGAAAAGCCTATTAATATTACTCTATAATGAAGCGCCCCCGTAGCTAAAGTGTGGCACAAGGCCGGAATTATGGTGCACCAATCGAAAGACAAGCTCAAATAGTTATAGATCAATCTGACTAGCTGTGTTAACCATTACACTACGATGTGCATAATTTTTTATGAGAATTGAAAAACTTAAAATTTTTACCGGAATTTGATCTGTATAAGGAAGTATATGTGTGAGTGCATGAAAAGTATTCATTTGTTATTTACTATCATTTTCTTTTTCTGACATTCAGGACCTAAGTTGCTTAAGGTAACTGTTGAAACTAATTGGTTACCCATCTAAATACTGAACAGGACTATAACTGCTTTACTGCTGTAATCATACAGGAGTCGGCTGTTTTAGTGTGACTTGGTGGTAAGTCGTGAAGAATATTTGATTATCTGATATTAACGACGTTCAGTAATTCAACTTTAGCATATATACGTATATGTATGTATGTACTTACCCACTCATTATGCCACGGGCAGGATGTAACACAAGGTTACATTTTAAGCGGTGAACAGCTCGTGGGAATTCAGAGTTTTCTTTTTCTGCCTATATTATTTTTTCATGATTGGAAAAAAAAGGAATGGATTTGTGCCTTTCTCAAGGGAATTAGCGCAAAGGGAAACGTAAATAGCCTAGTCCAGAATTTGAACTCAGATCACAGTTACATTAAGCGCACCTACATGTATATATATGTCATATATCATCATCTTTAGAACCCTTCAATTGCCCAGAAATGGTAGAATTATCATGATGCATTTTGAATGTATACATAAATGAGTTTACTTATGCACGTTTAAATAGCATGTGTCCAATTACGGCAGTTCAGTCGGGTGACCCTGGAAATTTGGAACTGGGAATATGACAATTTAACAATGCCACAGGTATCCGGTTTTCACTCAACGATTAAGCTCTACTATGCAACTTCAAAAACCCCTTTTGACACATTTGATCATTCGCAGAACCTTCTCCCTCCGTTGGAGTTGAATTTTTATCGCTAAATTTTCAAAATTTTATAAGTTAAAATCAATAAAAAAAAACGACTATGCAAATTTTGACTTAAAAAAAAAGAAACCCTTAAAAAGAGATGTAAGAGTTCTCTCAATACAATGAAAAGCAAGCTTTTTGAATGAACATCATTAAAACTAAACGCTTCTAATACCATCAATCTATAAAGTAAAGGAACATTTTTACAACCACATGTATATATATGTGTATGTATGTATGTGTGTGTGTGTGTGTGTGTGTGTGCGTGCGCACGCATAGATATCAGAGTACTTTTGTATGTATTTACATCTTACGTATGTGTATGTGGATGTATGTGTGAGTCTATCATATTTCTTTCTGAGTTTTTATCTTTCATATCTGATTGTCGTTCTTTCAGATTGTGACAATGAAACATTTTATCTACTAATCCATCGCTTTCCATTACGTAGTATTTCATTCCACCCATTTGACGTATGTCTGTCATTCTGTTAATCTACCCGCTTACCTCCTCCGTATACAATTGTTTTTTCGCCTGCCTCACGGTCTAACAGGAGTCGGAAGGCCGGATGTGCTTCTATCACGGATGCTCAGCATTTAACAGCTTACACACAAATATCACTCACGGGCATCCATCATTTCTTACAAGGATTTTTTATTCTTTTGGAATTCTTTTTACTTGGCTTGTCAAAAGTTTTCACTTATCTATATATCTAAAATTAAAACAATATATATATATATATATATATATATATATATATATATATATATATATATATATATATATATATATATATAAAGCTCATTCCATTTTTCCTGACTTTTTTCAATTATTTTATTATTTGTTACCAGTGTCGGACTGAGCCTAAACTTCATACTAGGAAAACTTGTAAAAGGGTCCCTTTCAAAAGGATAAAAAAAATCCCTCGAAAAATGGTCTAAAAGGGTCCATTTAATCTTAAAATAATCAAATGAAAGAAAAGGTGTTAAGAAATAAAATGTTACATCTATTAGTGTATTTATTTGTATCAATTCCTCTATGATAAAAATAGCAGAAAGTTTTTGGTTTATTTTGTTTATTTAACACCATGTTAACTCTTTATGGGTTATTTAATGCTGAAATTGGATTCTTTACAAAACGTTTAATTGTTTACAGTATTTTTTAATTGCACCTTTTCATTTATCTATAATCATCTGTTTATAACTGTTTATTGTTTATGAACGATTATATATCTTCAAGTAAATATTCAAATTTAAAAAACATCATTCGCTTATTCACTGTTATATGCGTTTAAGTATTCTTATCTAACGCCAATAATTTGCAAGTAATTATCTGGTTTCATGTAAACTACTAATAATAATCCTTAGTAAAACAATTATAACTTAAGTAACTTAATACAAATAATTCGGATTCAGTTAAATAGTCTCAAGTATTCCGATCTAACGTTTTTGTACACATTTATAGAATTTCAAGTATTCCTATACAATATTAATAATTTTTCAACCTGATCATGGCCCACTGATAGATATAAGCCCTATATGTCACATTTATAGGCTGATTTCTAACAGGATGATTTCTTTTATTGTCAATTTATGTATATTTTATCTGAAAAATATTAAAATTGTGCAAAAATATATAAATATTTTTTTTCAGAAAATTAATAATAAAATAAAATATTTTTGGCAAACAAACAAATATTGACAAAAAAAATGTAGTAATAAAAAAAAGCGTAAGTAAAAGGAACTTAACATTTCCCCTTTAAAATGGGTTTTCTTTGGACCTTTGCCTTTTTTAAAACATTCCACAGTATTCTTTCGGATTTCATCGATGAAATCTTTTGTTTATTGTTGTAAAAATATATTTACAACAATTTTTATTGCAAATATAAGTCCCTTTACAATGTATTTTTTCACATGTAAAACTATATTTTGGCGAATATATTCCCAAAACTTGTTCTGCAGACACTCTTGTTGTGGATTCATGATTTTCTATTATAAATTGATTTGCATATTTCAAGTATTGCAAAACAAGCACAAACAAACTCCGCCATTTTGTCTAACACGGAACAGTAAGACCTCCTCGAGAAAGTAAGTCAAAGTATTCCTTATCTGTAAGCCTTATCCCTATCATTGCCTACAATGATCAGGGAACACATTTCACATTGAAAATGTTTAATAAATTTATTTATCTGGTGACAAGAAGAGCTTATTTATTTCTGATTCATGCTGGGTCAAAATGTTAAGTATTTTTGTCATTTTTTTGAACTGGCTTGAGGTTTTCCTCCCAAAAAGTTGATGTTTTGTTTCAAAAGAGACCGACAGGCCAATATTCTCACCGTACTCAATACTCCGCGAAGACTCATCAAAAATCTACCACCACTCATCGGTCGTTATTGGGAAAATCTATTTTCAAGAGGGTCACTTTGAAACCTACGGATGAAAATAAACTCATACCCTTCATCTAAAAGTTCTTGCATAAGCATAGCTTGTCCTCTCAAAGTTATAACAAAAGCTTTCAAAGTTTGCTTTCTCAGACGAAAATCTGAAATTTGTGCCCAAGACTCACTCCAATCAGATAATATTTTGTAGAAATCAATTTTTCCATCATTTAAAATGACTGCATTGTTAATAAAAAAAAATAGGTGTGAGCTTTTTTCTTGAATTTGCTATTGTCCACTAGCATAATATCAATCTAAGGAAGTTTGACATGTCAGCTCGATCAGGAAAATAGCTCTCACAAGCTTGTCTCATGAAAACAGAAATATTTGAGATCTCAAATGTAAAAGCAGGAAATACAAATTTATTTTTGTTCAGTAAAACTATTACAAATATTTTTAAATAAATGAACAGGAATCAAAAACAGAAATATTTTTGGGGAGGATTAGGAAGAGTTATATAATGCGTTTTGTCCCCCTTAAACTTATCAAGTAAAATGTTAAAGGCATTCACATTGGCTGAATGAGTGTCTGCAACAACAGCCCTAATAAAAAATCCATAATTTACCAGTTGAAAAATACATTTTAGGATTTCCTGAGAAAGCCACTCTACATTTACTGTTACTTCAGGACAGGTTTTAACAACTAACGGTACTGTTTTTTTTTACCAGTAATCATGAATACCATCATTCCTTTATAAAGCTCATCATTTTCATTTGGACCAATATACTCCCCACCTTGAAATTGTATTCTTTTTTGAAGGTACATTTCATTAACTAATAAAACCACAGTCCGGAGAAAGATGACCTTTTTCCAAGAGTGATTTTACTGCTGTAATTGATCCCACACCACCACTTTGGATTTTTTTCTAATAAAGAAAAAAATGGTAATGGAAATTTCTCCAGAAGTAATTTATAAGCTTGCTTTGATGTATAGCGCAGTAGTATGGCATAACGTATTAGGTCTACAGAAAATGGAGGACGGCCTTTTGGTTTATAATGTTTGTCATTTTTATAACTCATTTAAAATCGAGAATGGGTCTTCTTCCAATACATTTTTGATGCAGGTTGGAAAATTTTCTAACATGCTAAATTTTGTAAGTTTAGCATTATTTCCATGTATAAAACCATTGTGGTAATGGTATAGGGTTTCCATTACATTGGAGCTGGACATGAAGGTTTCAGTCAATACGAATACATTCTTTTATAGATGGAAAATGTATTTTAATGTCAAAGATTATTCTATAAATTAGAATATAATCTTCATGTTTTTTAAATTCAAAACAAGAGGAACAACATTTCGCTGTCAATTTGGTAAAATCCGTTATTGTGTCAGTTGAAAGAAAATCTTGTAATTTATCTTTTTCAATCCGTCGTTGCTTTGAGGTTTTCTAAAATCTGTTTGAGTCGGCAAAAGAGATGGTTTTATTATTTTTTTCTGAATGTATTGTTAGTATTGGTTGTAAATTCCAATTCAATTTGTGTCTCTTACCTTTCAAAATATATTTATCCTCAAAATGTTTGATGCAAAGAACTGAATTTTTCGTATGAAACCAATTATTTCGATTAACAAGTTTTATCCATTTTTCAATAAGATCGGATTTTCCAAGAGGAAAAGAAAATGTGGAGACTTTTTCGCTGTTAGAATCATATCCACAAGAAAAGCCAAATGCCACACATCTGTTAACCATTTTTTGTTGAACAAAAATACCACAAAAATACTTTAAAATTCAATATCTAAATGCAATTAATGCGTTAGCAAAAATATGCAATATGGAGTTTCAAAAATAAAACATCGCTTATGCAATTGAAAATAATTCAAGTGAGATCACTTTTGATAGCTAATTATTTATTGTTTTAATTTTTACAATTTCTAATTTAATCTTAATTTAAAACAAAAGTGTAAGCATGCATTTTAGTGTTGAAAACATGTTTAGAAAGTAAAATAGGTTCTGATAAATTCTCTTGAAATTTATAAATTATTTATTTACGTTCAAAAAAGGTAATTCTTAAAGTTACGCCTCTTTTTAAATTTTTAATTACCTAAGCAGTCAATCTGTTGATTGTGTTTAGTTTCAATTTCAATCGGCCTGTTACAAATCGGCCTTTAATGTGACATACGGGGCCATATTTATCAGTGGACCATGACCAGATCTATTTGATCCATAGATGTGACCTTAAAAGTTACTACAACTTCGGATCAGAGTAGATCAGAAATTAATGGCAATGAAGGAGTATTCCACACTCCTCAGAGCTTGAGAACTGGAGCCTCACTATCAGATAAAGTTTGTGTCCTACCCCTCTGTTTGTGTCTTAGCCCCACTGATAGGGTGATAGAGAGTTTTATGATATTTTAACAAAAATTAGATGGAGGTGGTTTGCCTGTGTTAAAAGGTTCATGGATGTTGCAATAGCTGTTATAACTAATGCCACCAATTTAATGGCGCCCGTTTGATGGGACTACACAGGAAATTTTATATGTCACTCGGTGAAATGCTGCTAGAATCACCGAGGAAACATTTATCATAATCTTTAATATCTCATAAACTAAAAAAACAAGAACCCCCCCCAAAAAAGACCCTTTAAAATGAAAAAAAAAAAGATTATTCTACATCAAACAAGAAATTGAGTGCAGCTACTGAGAGCAATTTTCAGGTATTATTGAGGTCTGAAATTCCACTATTTATTACTTATTTCTTCTTTCCTCCATTTTCAATCTCTTTAAATTTGGATAACTTTGGTCCTGAAAACATGGCTGACCCTGGAGTCATTATAGGATAAAGACTTTGTCGTCTGCACACACACACACACACACACACACACACACACACACACACACACACACACACACACACACACACACACAATGCTCTTTTCCTCGCAAAATTTAACAGATGTTTTTAGAACCAGACATGCGAGCCGATCGTCGACTTAATAACCCCAGAGAAATGATAAAAAAGCGACAATATTCTAAATGATAAAGTTATCTATTAAAAGTACACTATAAAATCTTCTAAACTTAGCCAACTATGTCATATTAAGAACAATTTATGTTGCAAGCATCAAATTTACCAACTCATTCACTAGCTTCCTAACTAAAAAAAATATTAATTTATCACAAATATTAATTTGTTACCGAAGGAATTTATTTACTGGATTTACAAATGCGGCCAAAAGCAATATATTCAAAAGTCATAACGATTATTTCACATTAGATTCAGTAACGAATCAAATCTATGGATTATATCAAACTAATACTTATACAACTGCATTTCTGATTAAAAGGCCAAATTCCGTGTAGAGATGTAAAATTCACTATCATAAAAAAGAAAGAAAAGAAATAACAACAACAACAACAAAGACGCATTCTTTCTTTGTCTGAGATCAAGTGACAACTATTTCGAGACTCCAGCTTTCAAGAGACCCGCGATGCTACACTGCAGCTATGATTTGTATCAAAGTCAGCTTTATGTTTCTCAGTTTTGATTTTCTGTTTGAAAGCTAAGTCTTGGTTTTTATCATGCTCTTCTCGTTTCTTTAATTTCAATCTCTGATCTGCTAGAGCAGTAAAAAGTCCAATAAGTGATAAGTCATTTTCTTGTTAACTATATCAAGGTCGAGCCTGTTCTTGTCATCCGTCTGTGCCAGAAGTTAGCTATGAACAAGTGCATCATAAACAAAGATAACTGTAAGAATGTTTGCTATTCTGGCTGGAATTGGGTGACTTTTTTATCGTCTGTATAATAAAATTATGGTTTCTGACAGCCGTGACTTTTTTTATATATATAACAGAATCATCAATGGATGCACATTTAGCAATTTAACTTAGAGCAATAGTAAAAATCTGTTTTATGATGTGCAATAAGTATTCATTTCACTGTTGATACGAAAGTGGATATGAAATATTTTATTGATGGACTTGAAATGATTCTTCACCCTTGGAAAACATACAGTAAAGTATTCAGATAAAATCTAAATCATAAATGTTCGTCCTTGTTTTTCACAATGATACCGACAGTGTTTAATCGCTGAAGCCATTTTTTAAATGTGAAAACCATTATTTTTAATGCACCTCAGCATAAAACAAAATAAAAAAAAACTCTTTTGAGAAGAGTGCATATATATATATATATATATATATATATATATATATATATGTATATATATATATATATATATATATATATATAATTGTGTGTGTGTGTGTGTGTGAGAGAGAGAGAGAGAGTGAGAGAGAGAGAGAGAGCTGATATCTATGTAATGTTATGAAGTAAGGGTAGAACTTTTGTCCACAACCATGTTTCTGTAGAAAGTCTCTGTTTGATTTACAGTCTCAAATATCTTGGCAATTCCATTATAGTTTGCAGACAGATGAGATAATGGAATTCTCAGTGGGTTATCTACGGTGCTAGTTGTTTCTTTGAAAATTTGACGGAGTCGTTTTCTTTTTTGCTCTTTTGTGCAAATCATTGCGAGAAACTTTCGCAATTCAATGTTTCAGTCAATCACATTTTCTGAAATCTTTAAATTTTTATACTAAATTAAATGTCTTCCAATGAATTATATTGTTGTGTCTCTTAAAAGACTGACGATCAAGTTACGTTGATGGTAATTGAAGTTAAGCAGTGATGGACCTGTACTGTAACCAACCTGAGACTTGTGTACTAGGCTTTATAGTGCTGCTTGAATAGCAACAAGATCTAAGTGCTCATTGACAATTGAACCGTACTTACATTTGCGTGCTTGTGCCTCACTGAATTGTTTGAAATAGAACTGTTTTTTCGACATTAAAACTGTATTTACACTTAACTGAATTGTTACATATAACTGAAACTGTAGTTACACTAAACTAAATTGTTTTACATAGAACTCTTCTGACATATAACTGTGAGTAAACAAAATCTGTACTTTTACAAAACTGAATTAGCTGAAGTAGAATTGCTTGACTAAACTGAATAGCTCGAAATAAGAATGTTTTTTTACAATTAAACTGTACTTACATTTAAACTGCGTGCTTTTACTAAACTGAATTGTTTTAAATTGAACCATTTTTGACGCTGAAACTGTACTTACACTAAACTGAATTGTTATATATAACTGAATTGTTTGAAATTGAAATGTTTTTGACAATTAAACTGTGTACTCATGCTAAACCGATTTGTTTTAAATAGAACTGATTATTTACATAAAAATGGATTTGGCGTTAAATAACCTACAAAGGTTGATATGCCATAAAACCAAACCAAACCAAACCAAACCAAATCTTAATTCCTATCGCAGTTAATCAGAGAAATCTCTTCTTTAACAGCAAAGAACTGAACGTATCGCAAATAAGAATGCCTCCCGATAAGACTCGAACCCACATCCCATTCTGTCTCTCAAGGAGTTCATTCTTAATTCTTGTTTCCTCAATGTTTCCTTACTGGTTTTAGATTAATGTGGCTCTTAAATGCCGAATATGGAAATGTGCCAAACATCATGTTATCGTGATCGATGGAACTGAAAATTCAAAGAACTGAAAGCGTTCAGGCCCTGGTAGTAATGGGGTTTAAGAGATTACTGAGTCAAGTGTTGGAGAAAAGATGATACCAGATCCATTTAATCACCAGCAATAACCACTATGTTTTGTTTTAACACGGGAATTCAAGTAATAATAATCATTATTCACTTGCTTAATGCATATAGATATCTTAAGTTTTCTGCCATTATTAAAAAGGGATTAGAGACCTTGACACAGTTCGCATCCTCAACAAGGACATCGGGGGTGATGACATACGAAGATAAACAAGAATCAACAAAAGGAAATTAACTGCACAAACAGGAAAGTATTGGCAAGTTGAACGGAAAGGAAAATAGCAAGTATCCAGTTTTCTTTGGAAAAATATTCATTTTACCAGAATGAAATAAAGGGAACTGGAAAGGACATTTCTGAAAAACAAGGAAAATTTTGGATATGGTGTTCATGAGCAGAAACATTGTGAAAGTAATAAATACTAGTGTAGTATCCATTGTAAAACTCTCGCGACAATTTCTAAACTGGACAAGAGGAATTGAGGATTTTAAATCAAAGAACGAAAAAATAAGGGGAATGCCGACGGGGCCGAAGGTATTTTTGGCAGTGCCGGACGCGTGTGGGCTACGGCCTCGCGACCACCTTAAAAAGGCATTGTGCCAGATTTGTCCGGTGGTGGGACGGATGATAAATACCAAGGTCGTTTTACTTAAGACTTACCTCTCCAGTTCTTGGGTCGCATTCGGCCGACCGTGTTGGCCTCGGCACGGATATGGCCGGGTGTGCCTCGGCACTGGAGATTTCCTCCGACCTCAGGGGACCTTCCCCTTGGCTTTAACCCCTTTCGCGGGGGTTAGGTTTATTGCCTGACGCCTGGCGCCTGAGGTGCCCCTAATAAGAGGAATGCCGACGGGGTCAAAGGTATTTTTGGCAATGCCGGACGCGTGTGGGCAATGGCTCTGCAATCGGACCCACCTTAAAAAGGCATTGTGCCAGATTTGTCCGGTGGTGGGACGGATGATAAATACCGAGGTCGTTTTACGAAGCTCTAATGAGCTCGCTCTCAGAGCGAGGCTCTCAAGATTTAATCCTACTTCTCGTGGTCGCATTCGCATTACATATATATGTGATAAAAGGTCCTTTTAAGGACCACTAGAGGTCTTCTTCTGTGGGTTGGAGTATCTCTGACGATTCTTACGAACTCGTCGAAGCAGACGGCCTGGAGGCAAACACCAAGACTCAAAGACCACCCATCTTAACTAACTCGGTCGATTCCGCTGTCCGTTTGCTTGGCTTCTCAGCACGAAGGCACGGGTTAGCCTTAGCTACCGCTTCCCTATCTGCGCAGCGCTAAGATACCGCCAATCTTAGCCGTGACCTCCCGCTCCGTTTGCTCGATAGTGCAGAGCTATGGCACAAGTTAAGCCTTAGCTCCAGCTCTCGATACGTCCGCTCAGCTAAGGCGCGGCAAAGCCTTGGCCTCACTTCCCGATACGCCCGTGCAGCTAGGACACGGCAAAGCCTTAGCCTCATACATCCGCTCAAGGGCACGCATGTGTTAAGGCATGGCAAACCTAAGCCGTGATTAACCTGTCTGTTCTCTTGGTCCGCAGTGCTAAGACACGGTTAAGTCTTAGTCACCACACTCACTCAACTCTACCTGACCAAAGCTGCCAACACCATATCGACCCCCGGTTAATCCAACGCACTGTCAAAAACCGGGACATCGATCTACCAAATTCGAACAACATCAACTTCTAGCATCGATCATCTATCAGCCTCTCTACGACTTCGACAACACCACCTACTCGCATCGAACATCTAGCTACCTCTCTGCAACTTCAACCATACCAGCTACCGACATCAACCATCTAGATGACGACACCAACAACTATCCACGAACTTACATATGTCCTTGTAAACTCGAAAAATAAATCATCTTTGTTATATTATTATTTCGCCTTTGTTTCTTTCATTGTTTTTTTGGCTGTCATTACTCGAACGCTTAACTTAAATCAGTTGCGGTGTCGACGTGCTTATCGGCTTCGCAACAAACTTAGCCGCCTTGTATGGTGTAATAGTTAGTAAGATAGGTAAAAAAAAAAAAACTGTTGTTAGTGAGCATGATTCTCAATGAGTGTCCCATATTTATGGTTTGGGATTTGAATAGAAAACGAGATGGAGTAATCAAAGTTTATGATAAAAGTTGCGGCAAATTTGGGATGAGAAGATTCCAAAACAATAATCCATGAATGAGACAAAAAACTAGGAAGTAGTAATTTCTAGAGGCAGACGAAATGAAATCTAAAGTTGTGGAGAAAAAATCTGGAAAGATATTTCGATCTTTTGTCAAAAGAAGACAAATCGTGGAACAGTTGCCAAGAGCTTTGTAAAAGATTGAAAATCTGAAAGAAAATAAAAGAAAATCTTATTGAAATTACTTTGAATACAGAGAAAAGTGTCAAAATATTGCAGTTGTTTTCTGTCTTTAATGAAAACCACCAGTTAACAGTTGCTCAAAACTTGAGATTTGAATTCAGTGGCCCAAAATAAGTAAAGGAGGGCACAATTTCACTTAGGAGCAAACGAAATTTTTTTAATGCTATTAGTCTACTGAAACTTGACGAGAGCTTATAAACAATAGATATAGCCCGAACAAGAATATTTTGTTTATATTTGCCAGTACATTTGGCAAGTGTGATTTATCTTTTAACATTTTATCCACACGTGATTAATTTCTGGTATATCTCTGTTTGAAAAGACTCAAACCCCACAATGAACAAAAGAACATCACTGGCGATGCATCCAGCCGCATCTTAGAGATGTATTTTGCTAAAGGTTCATATTTGCCACTACATTGAGCAAGTGTGATTTATATTTTAACAATTTTCTAGGAATTGGACATCAAGAGGAAAACGTTGATTTTCTTCCAAGCGTGAAGGTTCCTCTGGCTTTTGGAAGACATTCTTCAATATTAAACCGAATAAAATTGTAACTGCTTTTCGTTCTTCAAACCTCATTTAGCAGATTTTGACGAAATGTTCAGGTAATTCTTGTCAGTTAAAATTCCCAGCACTTTTGCCAAAAAACAGCAAAGACTATTGTGGCATAAAAAACGTAACTTATTCTTTGGTTTACGACACAAAAAGTCAGTGTTTTCGCCTCAGGAGAAAAATCCACACCTGTCTATTACCATTTCCACTTGAAAATGGGTCATTATTTGAAGATACCTAGTATTGAATGCGTGTGCGTGTGTGTGCGTGTGTGCGTATGTGTGTGTGTATATATGTGTTTGTGTGTGTGTGTGTGAGAGAGAGAGAGAGAGAGAAAGACAGAGAGACAGAGAGACAGTCAGACAGAGAGAGAGAGAGAGAGAGAGAGAGAGAGAAAATAGAGAGAAAATAGGAAACGAAGATCAAAAAGTTAGAATAAAGGGCAATAAGAGATAGAGAAACGAGAATAAGAGTTGGAATAGGAAAGAAGGAAATCAAGAGAGAGAGAGAGAGAGAGAGAGAGAGAGATTTTAACAAATGGTGAAAGCAAATAACATTAGAGTTCTTAAATGGACAGCGTTGCTTAGCAGCGGTAGATAATGGCGTTGGATTCAAAATAAGAGGCAAAGATATTATGGACGTGGACTAATACCTAATTGGATGGAATGTTTTCTAAGACAAGGTTTGGCAGTAAGTGGCCAAGACATGCATTTCAAAGAACAACCAATTAAAGCTTAAAAGACAACAAAAAGACGCAACTGGTCTAAGCACTATTTAGTGTCAGAAGATTCTTGCTGTTAGGCCCAGTCGGAAAGAACGGGAATTCTTGTCGTCCCAAATCATTGCCAATGTCTTGTCATCAATAACTATCGTTTAGCGAGTTTAGATATCACAAAGAGTTTTTTTTATATTTAGTTTTGTTCGTTATTTTGAGGAATCGGAGTCAGCAATTTAGCAAATACTTTTTTAACTGGGAATAAAGGGTGTTTCACAAATTTAAAATGGCTTCACTCATCTGCAATTTAGAATTATAATTACGAATTGAAACATCAGTTGAAAAGACAACTTGTCAAGAAAGCCAGTTGAAAGGAAAATTTGTATTGACTTCAAGAACCTTTCTTCCAAAACGTTTAGAATCCCCGCTATTTATAAAATTCTGCTATGTTTACAACAGGCAATTTTTGGCTGCTTCTCGTTGAGTAAGAATATTTTTTGATGGAGATGACTCTCCGATGAATGAGATATTTGCAACCCTTTAAAATTAGATGATGTTTTTGCTGAATACTGATCAAATGAAAAAGGCATTTTAATGATTATTATAAGGTACAAATCAAGGGTAAGTGGAGCGATTAAAGGCAAAAAGTTGCCTCCTCCCCGACATCTCGGTGTGGTAGCTACTGAGAAGGGAGCCTTCAAGTCGCCCTCGACTACAGTCGGCCAACTTAACAACTATATAAGTAAAGTTGGCGACGTCTGTCGAGGGTGACCCAAAGGCTCCCTTTTCGATAGCAACATCACCAAGGTGTAGGGGAGGGCGCTACACCTTTCCCTGGACTGCTCCACATCACCCTTGATTCTAACCTAATAATGCTGAGTATTAAGCAAGGTAGCATCAAGTACCATTTTTGAGTCTTTGGTATGACTCGATCTGGGATTGAACCCAGGTCTTCCGGGCCATTGGCGAACACTCTAATGTACATGTATATAAATATGGCGTAACTGTTATCTCTGGAAGGAAATGGAATAAAAGAATCGGATTCTGGATGAGGCTAATTGCGTTTCATATTGTGCTAATAATCTTGAAAAAAGCCTGAATTTATCAATTGTGTCTCAAACAGTAGAGCAGACTGGTATCTCAAACCTTGATTAGTCTAGAAAAAGACGAAGAAGAAGACGGAGAAGAAGAAGAAGAGCAACAACATAACAACAAGAAAATAAACTTTCAATTCAATACCCGATAGTGTTGTTAGAAAGAATATGCGGTACGTTGGTGTACCATTTTTTCTGTTATCAGCTCATCCAAGACGTTGGACTGGTTCTACGCAAGCCTTTACCGCAATAAGCAAATAACTTGTGTAGTGCCTTCCAGCCGTTCAGATTTCTTACTGAATTGACGAGATCTATGGGAGAGTTTATTATATATATATATATGTATATCTATATTTGCTTTGGGAATTGCTTCCGAAAGTATCTAATAACTAAAAATGTTATACTACAATTCATACACGTCGATCAATATTTCAAAACTCGAACGAAACAAACGCCTTATTATTGTGGTGAGACCCTTAAAACGACCAATAACAAAAAAAAGCAAAAAAAAAAAAAAAAAATTACTGATACTTTTAATAAAATAAGAAAAGAAAACTGTAAAAGAGAATTATTTAGCAAAATGTAGAACGAGCATTATTTTAACACTCTTTTCTTATCTTATATTCTTTAATAATAATGATAATAATGACACACACACACACACATACACACACACACACACATATACACATATACATATACATATATATATATATATATATATATATATCAGGCATGTCTTGAAAGTAATTACTACAGGGAGGCAGTCAGTCGACGTTAATAAATCAAAGTGTGAAGAAAAAAAGCTTTCTCATTATAAGAAAAAATTAAACATATTTTGAAAAGAAATAAAAATTATACTCTTATAATCGGGGTAGAGAGAAAAAATTTCAAAAATATTCTGGAATTTTCATCTGAGTTTTTATATAAGAAAAAAAGTTAGAAAGTTATTTTTCAAAAACATCTAACATGCACATTTTCTTTACAATACGATGTAAACGAGATTATTGAAGCAAAGGCAGACTTACTACTGCCTCTCTCGTCTGCTATCAAATATAGCTTGTCACGTGATATAACCATTGATTTTGTATATTGATGTTAAAAGGCCTAAAAGAAGCGTGCTTATCACAGAGAAAATTAACCATTTACTAAATTCAAAGAGAGATAGAAATTTGTGCATTAAATTAAAACTGGACAACATATGTACTCTCTCTCTCTCTCTCTCTCTCTCTCTCTTTATATATATATATATATGTTGGGGTGTCTCTCCTACAGATGGACTCGCCCTCATGTGACATATACCGACTAAGCCCTCTTTTGCGCAGTCTCGGCGAGGCGTCACCAATAACGAACTTTAATATTCATGATTGTGTTAAGCTGAGGAGGGGTTTCTCTCAGCTATCGTTTATGTATATACTATTTCCTTCAATATATGTCTTATCACTCATTTATGACCATGGTATTCCATTGAGACCCATTGTCAGCAACCGAGGTTCAGCATGTCACCAATTGGACCGCTTCCTTGCGGAGATATATATGAGCATAACAATATATTTATAAAATCAACTGATTTCTAAATTTAAAAAAAAGTGTTAAAACTCTTAAAAACTTTCGACTTAATTTCTTTTGAATGAAAATATAACATTCTGTTCCTTCAAAATGCTATTTAATTTCAACATCGCTCTATTATTTTGTGTTGAACTAAAATATGAACGTTTACACAGCATGCTTATAGTACCATTTTAGTCTCCCACTACCGATGAAATAGTTTAGTTGCATACACTTACATTTTATCGCATAAGTATACTTTCTCCTCCAAATAGTGACACGAACACAAACATATTTTTTCACTCCCAAAATGTATCAACTAGATTTAGACCATGCAAACTGCTGCATTGAAATTCATTAACTTTTTTCTTATAATATAAATATTTACGCTCTAACTGATATTATCTTTTCTTACAAGAAAAGACTTTCTAAATTTTGTTTTTAAACACTCAAGTTAAAGAAATAATATTTATTTAATTCATAGGTAATTTCTATTCAATTTTGCACTCGCTTATATATATATATATATATATATGTGTGTTAGTTGTCTAAATTTCTGAGACGAAGCTTGATGATTTTTATTATTAAGGGTTTTCAGACTATTTTCTTCATTTTTATTGTTATTTCTACAACATTTCGGCCGATATGTCCTCCGGCCTTCTTCAGGTGTTTGTCGAACTCGGGAACCTTCAAGGAACTTCTAACTACGCCCTTTATTGAATACCACGGGGGTCCCCTGTTCTGATTCCGTTAGCCATAACCGAGTACAAGTGTTAAGTATCCCTGTATTGTTATTCACCTGCAGTCAGGATTTAACCTGCAACCTCCAGATGATTGTCTCCTTAGAAGCTGAGGAAACCAACGCATATAATCCTTACGCTATGTGTCCTGCTGTACAGTTCAGGGTGAATTTTTGGGACTTATAACCTTAATGCTCTTCCTTGACTAGGATTACTACTATTACGTATGATTTTTTACCTGTACTCATATTCAGATTTTTTATTTTCATTTTTTTTTTATCTTCATCTAGCCTGTTTAATTATCGGTTCCCATATTGTATTCATATCTACTCAGCAGCTCATTGTAGCCCAACATATGTGCTAATTCCTTAAGGCGTCTAATCCTCCAATGTTCATCAGCCCCATCAATTATTTCAACTTCATCCCATAAGGGCAGATGGTTTCCCTTTTCCTTCCATATATGGTCCGCCATACTCGACTTTTAAATTTCGCCTCGTACTACTGCCTTCCGATGTTTTTCTAGCCTTACTTTTAGTGGGCAATCTGTCACACCTTTATATATTTTACCACAACAGCAAGGGATGGAGTAAACATAGTTCTTGATCATGTTGAATTCCGTAATTGGTTTGACCCGGATGAGATATCTCCGGAGAGTTGAACCCATTGTGAATACTGTCCTGATGTCATATGGACTACATATCTTTTGGATCCTTTCGGCTAGTCCTTTGACATGGGGCAGACATACTGAGGTGAGTTTTTGGGTATTGTCCTCTATCCTCCTATCTAGGTTTCTTGGAGCTGATGTTATGCGCTCTGGGTAGTTGTTACGATGGAGGTTGTGTCTCAGACTAATCATTTTTTCTTGATATGCATCAGTATCGCTACTAATGGTTTTTGCTCGATGTTGTAAGCAACGGACTATTCCTTTCTTTACCGTATATGGATGATGGGAGTTGAAATTGAGGTACTGTCCGATGAAGGTGGGCTTGCGGTACACAGATGATCTGAATCCTTGCTTAGTGCGTCTTACTAATACATGGAGGAAGGGTAATTTGTTATCTTGTTCTTTTTCCTCAGTGAACTCTATAGATGGTCGGATTGAGTTCACGTTATCAAGTAATATCTGAACATCTTCATGATGAGGCTAGAGAATGAATATGTCATCAACGTATCTAAGCCACATAGATGGCTTTAGTGATGTAGATCCCAATGCCCTTTCTTTGAAGTATTCCATGTATATCTTAGCCAATACTGGTGACAATGGTGAACCCATAGCCAGTCCTTCTTGTCGGTATATATCAGATCCCATCCCGAAGTAGGTTGTCTCCACACTGAAAGTCAACATTTCCATTAGATTATCAATCGGGATACAAGTGCGTTCTTCCAGCAAGTGGTCTGCAGTTTATTCCGTACTACAGCAAGTGTCTCATCAGTACGTACTTTTGTAAACAGACTCACAACATCCAAACTCACCATCTGGTTAGAATGAATGGGGACACCACTGATTCTCTCCACAAAGTGGGCTGAGTTCTTAACATATGATGAGGACTTACCAGTTAGTGGGCTGATGATCTCCGCAAGGAAGCGATCCAATTGGTGACATGCTGAACCTCGGTTGCTGACAATGGGTCTCAATGGAATTCCATCCTTATGAATTTTTGGAAGGCCATATACTAATGCCTTCAATAAGTTTCCAGACTTTTTTTGTACAGGCCTTTAAAATTGTCGTAGACTCTTGAAAATTCAGTATTTTATTGCTATATATCTTATGAGATGACAGACCAACTTTTATGATTTCAGCTTTAAATGAACAGCTAAAGCAAAAATTGGAATACACCCTACTAAAACCTGATTTTAACAGCTGGTGAATTTCAAAAATGCAATCTGGACGTGAGGACACTTTAGAAGAACGATATGCAATAAAATTCTGTTTTAAACTTGGAAAAAATACAACAGAAACGTAGGGAATGCTTCAGTCTGCTTTTGGAGCATCTTGCATGAATCAAGCATCAGTTTTTGGGTGGCATAAGAGATTCAAGGAAGGCAGGGGGTCTGTGAGGGATGATGAGAGGTGTGGGAGGAGTAAGGAAGTCAGAACAGCAGAGTTGATTGGCCAAATAAAGAATTTCATAGATAAGGACCGTCGTGTATCTACAGAGACAATAAGTGCACAGCTTCATGTCAGTGTGGGAATTATTCGCGAGGAACTGAAGATGCAGAAGATTTGCGCGAAGTTTGTCCCAAGGGTGCTCAGAGAAGATCAGAAAGAAAGACGTTGTCATGACAGCAGGGAGATGGTCGAGCTGATCAACTCATATCCCGCAGTTCTTGATGCCCTGGTGATCTGCGATGAAAGCTGGATCTACTGCTATGACCCAGAGAGCAAGAGACAGAGTTCCCAGGGGAAGCGTGCTGGCTCTCCCAGACCGAAAAAGGTCAGACAGAGCAAATCCACCCACAAACTCTTGATTATCCTTTTTTTTACAGCACTGGCATGATCTACATGCACTGTAAGGTTTTAAGGGAGTTCAGGAAGAGATTCCGTCGGAAGAGGCCAGCACTCTTCAAATCAGGTCAGTGGCATTTCCACCAGGACAATGCACCAGTCCACAACTCCACCCTTGTCACAGACTATTTGACCAAGATGGGCATCAAGACAGTCGCTCACCCTCCCTATAGTCCAGACCTTGCTCCCTGTGACTTTTGCTTATTCCCTAAGCTCAGAGTCTGTCGTTATGAGACAATTGAGGAGATGAAAGAGGCTGTGACGAAGGTCATTGACACGCTCACATAAGAGGACTTCCATGGAGCCTTCAAGAAGTTGATGGAACGGTACAACCAGTGCATTGCAGCCGGAGGCGATTCCTTCGAAGGGGACTAGAGTTTCATGTGTGTACTATGAACAAAAGGTCCCATACGAAAAAAGTCTGGAAACTTGTGTGCTTCTTGTATGTCTGGTAGCTCTCTGTAATGTTGAATTAGCTGTCTGTATTTTGTTTGTGGTATGAGATCTTCGTTCTTACCAAGGATCTGTGACAGCCTCCTTTCCGTCTTTAGGGTTGGGTCCTTCCTTACTTTACAATGGCCACCATTTCCAATCAAGTCCGCCAGTTTTGTTGGAGCATTTGTAAAAGAAAAGAAAAGAAAAGAAAAGGAAAGAAGTAAATAGAAAAAAAAAGAAATATAAATAAAAGAAAAACTTTAATAAAAGAAAAGTAAATAAACGAAAAAAAAAAAGAAAATTTGATAAAAGGAAAGAAAAGAAAAGAAATTTTTTAATGAAAATAAATAAAAGAAAATAAAAGAAAAGAGAAGAAAACAAAAATAATAATAAAATGAAAGAAAAGAAAGAAAAATGAAATAAACGTAAAGTAAATAAAAAGAAAATGTATAAAAGTAAATAAAAGAAAAGAAAAGAAAATTTAATAAAAGAAAAGAAATTTTATAAAACTAAATAAAAAATTGCAAAAGAGGATCATTTGGTCGTTGTACAGAGAAAGAAGGTGTCTTGGCTGGCCAGGATGGGACCGGCTAGGAGTTTGAGGGGTGAGCCGCAGTTAAGAGACAGAATAAGATAGGGAACTGACCATCGCTCAAGCCTTTATCTGCCGTCCATATTGGAATTGTCAGTGTCAACTCGATTTAAGTTGAAGAAAGTCGAGTGTCAAACACGTCGTTAAGGATTGTTACGAACTAGCATTGTAAATAGGGGAGATGTCGGTTAGCACTCGAGTTTGAGTTGTCTGCGTATTGGGAATAATGAATGAATTTTTGTAGTTAGATATAATTTTTTCCCAGACCATGCCTGGAAGTCAACTGCTTTGGGGTACCCAGTTTAATGGAAATCAGTTTTTCGTCTGAAGTCGTCAAATTTGTATATGGATTCATTTTTTCAGCTGAAATAGCGTATATATATATATATATATATATATATATATATACGCTGCAAAAAAGGATAAATGAATAAAAACAAAAATCGTAAAACCCTGTGTTACCAGGACCCAGGAGTCAAGCATGTTTTTGAGACCTTAACATCATTATCACTAAGCTTGAGCGCCCCGGCAGTATCTCACGATATCATAAGATTTTGTTGATTTTCTATCAAGGTAAAAGTGTTGTCTTCTTTTATAATTCTTTGTTGTATTAATCCACACAATATGTGTGTGTGTGTGTGTGTGAGAGAGAGAGAGAGAGAGAGAGAGAGAGAGATGGAGGTGGGCTTAGTATAACAGTTATTGTCGTAAGAAATGGAGTCAGTCACCCGAGTTCAATCCTGAATAGAGGCAGTTAGCGTTTCATTTCGCGCTAATACCTTTGAGCAAGGCATAAATCCGTTTTTTTCTTTTCATCAGCTATTAGTAAATAATCAGGTAGATTGGCCTCTTTAGCCTTAGTAAGGCAACCAATCCATGAAAAAGAAAACTCTGAAATCAAAATAGGTGTGTCGCATTTTGCTTTTGGTGGAGGGGTTGGGTAAATACAGAGTTACGTATATACTATTATAAAAAAACCCAGATGTATATGCACTCATATTTAGACGCACGAAAGCATACAGAATCACATACAAATGTATGCACATAAACACATATATACCCTAATATATACATACACACAGTGTGTGGTGAATGCGTATAAACATACACACATAGTGATTAACATACACATACACACACACACACACAAACCAATAGAAGAACATGCAAACCTATATTAATATGCACTTAAACACAGAGAAACACATGTACATATAAACGTCCCCACTCACACTCACACAGAGAAGCTCAGTCGGCCAAGGCTGTAAAATACACCGACTGCATCTCTGCAAGAGGAGTAAGACCTCCCACCAACGAGTGTCTTGGATATAATGCTAAACAATGATGGTGAGGCTCCAGTCCAAGAGCTTTAGAGAATGCGGAATACCCCTTTATTGCCATTTTCCCCAGGTCCACTCAAATCAGAATGGTAGCACCTGATAGGGTCTAATCCTTTTGGGAAGACGTGGCCCTGGAGGTGGCCGTATCCTCTGTAAAGAGTACGGATGTAACTTACCAGACACATTAACGTCAATTGGCCGCGCAGTTGCCATGACTAATTAATTTGGCGTCACTTGTGTGCGATATAAATTGTTGGTTTAGTTGTAGAGTTTTGGCTCTGCAATCTGTGGTTGCTGGTTCGATCTCCAGTAGTGGAGCTCACGGTATACACGGCTGATGAGACCTAATAAGGTCGAAATAGCTGTCCAGTGTTTCCGTATGTCATGCATAGGTGTTCTCCGGATTTTCTGGTAATTCAATTCACAGAACTGTTTGACATTTAAAATGTGCGCAAAAAAATTACTTATGCTAAACTGAATTGCTAGAAATAGAACTGTTTGATCATTTAACTGAGTGCAAACAAATGACTGATGTCTAATCGAATTGTTAGAGTTCCACAGTAATATTTGATACCATTTAACTTGGTGCTATTTATTAATAGTAGATATAATTATTTGTATAAGATAGAAACCATTTAACTGTATGCAAAAAAATGAATTCAGGCTCATTTAAAAATGTTATCTACAAAATGTATTTATTAATCATATTTGATGCATATGTATAGACAGGATTTAAGCTTAAATTTCCAACAAGGGTTGGTATGCCTTAAAACCAAACCAAACAGACTCACACACACACACACACACACACACATGTATATGGCATGAAAATAATTCGATAGATATTTTTCTTTATCAAAATTTTAATCAAGATTTTAAAATGATGATTTAAGTAATCAATCACGTTTTGTCAATAATCCAGGGTTGTCTCCTAGAAAAGCTGGCATAATCGATATAATATCAAAGCATCAATTTGCTAATGTTTTATGAAAATGATATACACACACGCGCTCATACATATATAAATAAAATCGGATGCAGACCAATGATTAAAATCATTCTTTAAAGACTTTTAAAACAAACCTTTAATAACCCTTAACTTAAATATATATATATATATATATATATATATATATATATATATATATATATATATATATGTGTGTGTGTGTGTGTGTGTGTGTGTGTGTGTGTGTGTGTGCGTATTTCGTTAAAGAACTCTGCTAAAAAAAAGCAAAACGTGTCTCAAGATTTCTGTTGAGATTTTCTGTTGCATTTACAAAGGAATTCTTTTTTTTTTTTTTTTCGAACCGAGCATGTTCCTAGTCCAAATCAATAATGCATTTTCAAGGAGTGTTTTAGAACTTTCTCATATCAATGAGTTGTTTCGCGTATCAAAATTCATATTGATGTCTTAGAAGTATAGTTTTCTTATAATTTATAAAATAGTTTTAATTGCTAAATATAGCCAGAACATTGTGTCTGTATTCGAAAGGGATTTTTTGAGAATAGATCTATTTTTTTAATTAGGGCTTCCAATATATTAAATCTTTTTAAGAATTGAATCTTCATATTCTGTGTGCATTTTCTACGAATCTTTTCCTTATGATGGATTATAGTTTATATATATATATATATATATGGGTAGCGACTCAACTTCAAACCAATAAAGAATCTCTCAGAACTCATTTGTTCTTGACTTTGATTAGACTTAACCTTCAAAATCGAACCATTCTGAATAATCATTTCAACCCATTAACTTTTATTGCTTTGTTTCATTTTCTTACCTTAAAATATTGATTTAGATTAATGTTGCTGATAGTGTTCATAATAATTTTATAAGAAAAATAACTTGGCTATTTACTTTGGGACGCATGAATAGAACAGATTTCTGGTTTAAATGAAAAAAAAAAATCATTAAAAATCTCTAATGTGTTTTACTTCTCGTTTTTCAAAAAAAATACTCTTGCTTCAACTTAACAGCTAAATTTTTACGTTATTTTTTTTTCTTTTTATAATAATATAAATGGAAAATTTACTAATACAAAATCGAGTACAAAAGATTCGAACCTCATCAATGTTCTTTACAAACTTCTTTGCATGTGGGGAGTGTTGGAGTTAGTGATCTGTTCCACTGACCCAGACACTGACTGGTTATCTTAAAAGAATCTAGTGGAAACTGACAGATACGCTTAACCTGGGTCAAAGGCAAAGTAAATGTCGAATACAAACTAAATCTTTAACGTACATAAACAAAGAAGCATATATACATCATCATTATCATCATCATGTCGTGCCGCCAGCACGGATACCCCTGACCCTTTCTCGCCACTCTTCCCTATCGGTCATCAGGGCTACATCCCGTATCCTCACAGAGCTGCTGTATGTAGGTTCGAGGTGGTCGTCCTGCTTTTGCTCGGCCATATGAGGGGTTCTATAGGAGAACATCACTTATGAGTTCGTCCCTGCTTCTCCAACAGTGTCCTGCATGTCTGGTTTGTCTAACTTGGATTGTTTTCGTGATGGGAGGTAGGTAGCCGTACAGTTGGTGCCTTGTGGGGTGTTGCCTCCAAGACTTGTTCAAAATTGCTCGCAGCATTCTTGTGTAGTTGCCGTCAAGCCTTTTCTCCATCCGTTTAGTTAGCGTCCATGAAGTGCATCCATATGGCAGTATCGACACGTTCACTGCTTAGAAGTAACTGCGTTTCATTTTATCGGTCAGGTCTGACTTCCATATGACCGATAGCTTATCGATAGCTGTCTATGCCTTCGTTAGCCGCGTGTCGATGTCTTTTTCGGTTGATGAGACACTGCTTCCTAGTTAGGTGAACTTGTCGGCTAGTTTCAGAGAGCTACCGCCTAGAGTGGAGATGTCGCCTGTTTGATTAAAGCACATGTATTCCGTTTTGTGTGCATTGACATGGAAGCCAATGCCTGCGGCGGCTCGTTCCAGACTATGCAGTAGAGTTTCGGCTTAGGCGGGTGCATTTGCCAAAGTCGCTATGTCATCGGTGTAGACGGCGTCGGTAATTGATTTTGCGGGCTACCTTCTGCTTCTTTTCTTTGTCAGCTCGAGCCGTTTTCTTTGATTTTATCAATCGATGACAGCTGATAAAGAGGTATGGGGCTAGTGTGTCCCCTTGCAGTACTCCTGCTACAATGTCGAAGTAGTCTGTGTCGCCATCCGGAGAATGTACTTTCACTTTGGTGTTTCTATAGAGAATCGTTATTGCTGCGACGGTCTCTTTTGGTATACCGTATGCTAGTAGGATTTGTTCTATGTTCCCTCTGTGAATGGAATCAAAGGCCTTGGTAAAGTCGACATATAGTATTGTCGCTAGTAGGTTTTTTTCCTATACGCATTCAAGGATTCTACGGATAATCAATATTTGTGTGGCTGAGAATCTATTTCTTCGGAAGCCATTTTGGTTTTTCCTAAGATTGTTGTCAATTTTGGTTCTATGCGGTTTCGTAGTAGGGCATTGCGTATTTTGGCTACTATGTATGTAAGTGTTATACCTCGGTAGTTCTTGGCTAATCCAAGGTCACCCTTTTTAGGGAAAGGGAGGATGCATTCCTTCATCCATCTGTCTATCGCACAAAGAAACCCATACGCAAATTGGTAAAAATAAGAAGCGTTTCGATTCGTAGATTCATTTCACATACGTTTTAAATTCTACCAAATGGATAAATTTGCCCGTTGAATAATTTTGGACTTACAATAACTGGCATTTTAGTAGAATATATACATATAATAAATTTTGTTAAAAATATGACTCCGAGTAACCTAGAGTCGCCACTGGTGTATATATATATATATATATATATAATTATCCATTTTGAGTCCACTGCATTATCCAAGGAGGTGTGCGTGACATGACACTTATGACATGAAATGGAAGAAGACAAGTTCAAATCCTGAACGAACATGTTTGCCTTTGTCTTTGTGGTAATATCATAGGAAAAAGTATTAATCCGTCTTGGAGAAGAAAACTTCTGACTTCAACCTAACACTATAAGTCTAGACAGAGAGCGGTTCGTTACTTCGAGAGTAGATGAACACAGATAAATAATCCTCCCGTTGTTCTAAGAGATGTCATGAAGGAAAAATTAGTCAGCAATAGATTCTATCAATAGGTTAGATAAATCTCTTTGGGATAATTTTTTAAATGATTTTGAGCAACATTTGCTCTTAAAACAGTGATATTGCAATTATATATGAAGTTTCTTCTTTTTAAGAATTAAAATGGCTGGAAAGTATATAAAAATTGACTGGTGACACTATATAAAGAAATATCTTCAAATTTCAAAATTTTAAACAGGAATATCAGACAACATGAAACCATCTTATAACATTTTAAAAACAAATATAAAATAAATTCAAAAGTGTCGTAGTTCCCAGAAATCTCTGACAAGAAGCGAAATCTGCGCATGTCAGAAAAATAGACTTACTGGCACCAAGGAAAAATCCAGCTTCACTTCAGCTTCCACCGGAGTACAAAACGGACTGTTTTACGCGGTTGTAAGCAGCGAACAAATGTCCTGATTAGGGTCTTGTAGCCTGATACCTAGCCTTACCTGCTGCTAGCAAGCCGAAACCGCCGAAACATATCTTACAAAAACACCCACTGGATTTGACCTTGAACTCACCATCACCGAAAATGACAAATATATTTTAACACCTTGTTTGGGAGACACGACTATTTATATTGGTTTCAGGAAGAATTTTCATTCATAGGATAGTCATTGAACTCAGAAATAAAGCTTTTAGTCGTCTCTTTTCTTCCTTCCTTCCATAATTCTTGCCAGCCTTCACAAACAAAGAAGCAAACAAGTTAGATGGAATAAGAAGAAGAGAAGAAGAAATGGAGTCAAATACAACAACAACCAATAACTACCAACAATAAAAACAAACAAACCAGGAATCTACGAAAAAAACTAGACCAAATAACCAAAACAAATCTCCGTGTCCGATAAGTGTACTTGATATATAAGACTAGCTAGCAAAATCATTACATCACGAACAAGTGTCCGTTTGTTTACTTTCTTTTAATTTGATCATTTACTTAGTTTAATATGGTATAAGGTCATTAATCGAACTCACTAGTAATGGCTTATTAACCATTACACAACGTAAGGTGCCTATTATTATGATTATTAACATTGTTGTTGCGGTTATGCGTATTTTTTTCTATTGATCTCGATAACTTTTTGCTTTAATACTTTGTTCACTGACTTTTAAAATTGTGTCCAGAACGAAACACTCGGTCGGTGTTTCCAGTTATCGATCCGAGAGAGACATTTATAAATTTCAAGTCATCGAGTGATTAACCTTGTCAAGTGAATTAATGGTTCGTCTTAATCTACATCTCAAAAGCCATCCCTACTCTTGTCTGTTTCTCTAATCAGTCAAAAGAAAGGAAAAAAACCCTCTAATGGTTCATTTATATATTCCTCCTCTCATTCTAGTATAAACAAAATCATTACAGAATTTCGACAATAATTTCTTTAGGGAAACAAAACAAATATTTTTCTTTAGATAGGAAATGTTAATCTTGTTTTCCGTAGTTTTATCCTTACAAAACAATTGTCTTTCTATTCTCTTACGAGATCTTTCTGAAAATTATCCAGCCATTTAATACAAACGCAAATACAGCCTACATAGAACAAGGGTTACTTGTCGCTTGTAAAATACTCTCCCAGGAATCTTACTCACTTATAACAGCATGCTACTATTTTTCAGTAAAGTCTACTTATTCCCCTTTCGGGATCATAATTAGCTGCTTCATCGTTTTATAGACGGGACTTACGAACCTGACTGAAATAATATTTTCCCATAATACCCTGCACAACACGTGAAGAATGAGCAGTCTACATATTGAAAATGTTGGTTATTTGACGACAATCTGTAGAATACAGAGATCTTTTACTTTTCATTCTCTCATTCAACAATTTCTTTCAATTGGAACCAGTATGCCTTCGGGATTTCTCGATGCGCTGCTGGTTGAAGACCTTTAAGAAGGTGAATCACTTTTAACGAATTCCCCGCCATATTTGAAGCATCAGTACTAATTTTATTTTTATCTTTACTTTTCTCATTGAATCAACGTATTTTTTATTCAATCGAATATTATCCGCGAATGAATGTCGTTGCTATAAGCAAAACTTTATACGTAATCATCAGTCATACAATATATAAGCTCAGTCAAGAGCATCTTACAGCTGGCTTCTTATGTAAACGCATTATGATTACTTCGTTGCAAAATGATATGGAGACCCTGAAACCGATTAAGGAAATGTTAAAAATTGTTGGATAACGTTTGGAAAGACTCCGTATGAACGAGCTTAGTTTAATATGGATTAAGACCATATGTGTGGGCACGAAGTAACGAATGGACTCACTATAGCAGAAATGGTCTGAAAACCTAATTTATAAGTTATTGCTCCACAGTGAGGATTTATTGGTTAGTTTTTCCTGGAAGAACTAGACTAACTACTATGCAGTAGGGTTTATTATTCTGAATCTCAGAAAATAACTTATCAATGGTACTCTTTTACGAACAACAAATAAACAAATTAGAAAAGCCTATAGTTAACAAGAACAACAACAATGTTTAAAGCGCTGGTATTGATTAATGGAGGTGTTCGTAGCGCAACGGTTATTGTTTTGGTTTGGTTTGGTTTTTTGTTTAATGGCATATCAAACTTTGTAGTTTATTTAATGCCAAAGCTATTCTCCTAGAAGAACAGTAGTGGTACTATTTAACCCATAGCTGGGAGGAAGAGGGGGTTCATACCTTTCCCAATGGTATTTGCCCGAAAGTGAACGTAATAGCGTGACTGGAGTTCGAACTCACTTACTACGATTCCACAGTCCATCACTTTAACCATTACACCACGAGGACATCCCCAGGTTATTGTTTTAGTAAGTGTTAATAGGCATGAGAGTCAAATAGTAAAGCTTTGGTATTACAATAGTGTCACAACCAAACGAGAAGAAAGTATATACTTTAGAAGAATGTTTTATATTTTTCACGAAATAATTCTCCCACCTTTGTGAACTTTTATGATCATCTTTACCACAATTTTAACAAAGAATACTTTATATGTATTCTTAAAATTAACTTCTCATGATTCATAATTCTCATCTTGACACTTAAAAAAGAGTCTCTATAACCTTATCAATTGGTTTGACATATTAAACATCAATACAGAGAATAAATTTTGTAAACTTCTAAATGGTTCGTCAGTATTCCAAGTCAATATACATTTTTTTAGCATTTATAGACAGTCAGAAGATGGAGAAGTAAAATTTCAAATAAAAAATGGCCGAGACGAATTTTGTATTTCTTAGTATTTGAAAGATTTTTCTTTACATAATGCAATGCCAAGTCGAAACTGCTTATGGCTTAAACCAAAGATCATAATTGTGGCGCTCGTAGTGTAATTGTTGGCTTCGTAGGAAATGGACACGGCGAACCCAGTTCAGATCCTGGACGAAGCTGTTTGCATTTTACATAGTGCTAATAATCTTTAAAAAGGCTTTGATCTAATTATCCTCCCTTCAGCTCTGGATAAATTGTAAGGTAGATTGGGTTCTTTAACTTTGGCATGACAAACGGTCAAGGAGAAGGAAAACTGAATTCTAGCCTGCTATACCGTGTCACACCCTGCTTGTAGGGGAAGGGTTGGGTAAATATATTCAACAAAGATCATGTGACATTCGCCTTCCCGTGTTCAAATACTGTACCAAGCTGTTTTCATCTCACATAGTACTAATACCATTGAGAAAGGTATGAATCCAACTATTTGTAAAGAGTTGGACAGACTGGCTCTTTAATCTTGATATGGCAACTAATCTAGGAGATGGAAAACTCTGAATTCAAACCAGTTTTAGATTTAGAGTTGGATGGGCTCCGCCAGTCAATTTCTTCATGAGACACACTACATTAATTGAACCAACCAACTAAAACCAGGTTACAAAATCAATGAGTGAGTAATTAATTCCTACGCCACTCGAAAAAAATGTTGGAATATTTAAAGATCTATGTAAAGATTAGTGTGGATCAGAAAACAGCTCTTCTGATGTACTGAAGTTGACATTAGTAAATTGAATAGGTAAAAACTTGCTCTCACTAGATCTTTTCGATGGTTGCTAACGAACTTATGGTGTTTCATTATTTTACTCACAGCGAGTTTTTCACACCAGTAGTAACTGATAGTTTTCATTGCTGTCCGAGTGACAGTAAGTCTCCTCAAGTATCCAAGACTCTTTTCATTGCTCTTGCTGAAATCAGTAATGCTAAGTTTAGACTGCCTCAATTCTTCCCTGCATCTCTAGTTCCCTCAGTCTCTTTTCCAGTTTCGTATCTATCATAAGAGAATAAAGGAGATAGATATCTTTTTTATTCTTCATTCCTCTCTTTCTCTTTCTCTCTCCCTCTCTCTCTCTATATATATATAAATATATATATATAATGTTGTTCGTCTCTCTCTATATGTATATACATATATATATATATATATATATATATATATATGTATATATATATATATATATATATATATATGAAATTTTAGTAAATTAACCATAGTTTCTGATTGGATAAAATCGGTTGGGTCAACTCGATTCGTGTATTCATTTTAATGTCCAGTTTTATCAGCCATGAAAAGTTCATAAAATCATGAATATTTCAAATGCACGTTATCTATTTGTATTTGAGAAAAAAAACAAAAAAACAAATTCAGAGAATAATAATTTCTATTTAACGCAAGCGATAAGCGAACTAATACTCAACTCAAAAGAACTTTATACATTTTCTCAAAGCAAATCAACTTTTTATGAATTTCGAATTTTTCCCCATTGATTGGCGTAGTCATCCATTGGTCTTGACTGAAAACCTTGTAAATCTCAGCTCCATAGAATGAAAGAAGCACTTCCGGGATTAAAAGTCATGCTGAGTGCGAATTGTAGGCGGAGAGGTTTTTACCTTTGCTCACCCTTTCTCATATAACTTTCTCTTTCTCATCCTTTAACCTTTCCTGTGATTTTTTATACATTTTCTCGTATTCTCTTTCCGTCTGAATGTTCCCTGTGTTGCTCTCCCTTTGATAATGGACAATCCGATGGTTTTAAAACTAATTTTGCTTTCTTAACGCAGCGATGTAATTTCCAATTTTGAAAGGCCTCGCCAGAAGATTTTACCATTAAGCCTAACTTGACCGGACACACTCAGAGGAGATTCTTTTATGGGCTGAAACAAAGACAAAAAAAAAAAAGAAAGAAAGAAAAGCAAAGAAAAAAGCATTTATTTTAGGATTGGTTACTACACAAAAACTGACCCCACCCGCACATCCGGTATTACATCAAAATGCACACAGGATTTACCTCTAAGCTTTAGATACATTTGTGACCGAGTTATACGAAACAAGTGTTTTATTACCGTAATAATTATTGTATAACACGCATACGTGTATAACAAGCATCCCTGAATTTGGGCTACGAAATTCTGAAAAGAAAACAACCCGCCTAAAAACGTATCTTCTATATAAATCGCATTGACTTTCGAGAATTTGAGCAGCTAAATTTAGCATTTGTTTATTCGGTTCATATAGACTAAAAATAACAATCTATATCATTTACTTATGTTTCGAAACAAAACATTAACGCAGTATTTACTGTAAAGACACGAGCATGTTCACACAAAAATGCAACAAGTGTGTGAGAAAAAAAAAACACTCATACACGGAGAGACAAACAAACGTTCTAGTGGCTATTTTGTCGGAAGCGACATAAATCAGAAATGTTTGTTATATATATTAGTTAGTTTGGATCATAGATATAACTTACATTCGATCATATCGTTCTGAATATGGTAATGCACATTACTGAAAGATGTTATTTACTTCGTGTGTATAATACGATTTTTTCATGTCATCTTATTTTCCCGTAACTGCAACTGGCTTACTGGCAACTGTATATTTAGCTCTTGGTTTGGTTGGTATGCACTCGGTTGCTGCTTCTATATGGGTGGTATAAAGGTTTCGTATTCGTCATTCGTAATATGTCTTTCAGATGTATTCTGAAGAGTACCAAACTTATTTCCTACAATTATCGCTTATTGGTTGTCGAGGATCAGTCATATCATGAAGCTTTATTTTATTTCTGCATAGTCTCAAGCAGAACTTTGCTGAGACGATTTTATGATAAAAATACTATCTCAAAATTCACAGAGCCGCTTATCTGCTTCTTGTTACAAATATATAATCTAGCTGTGCTTTAGGGTTATCTGTGTTGGTGTAAGTCCATAGTTTTCTCTTCTTTTATTTGGCATTTAGTTTTTAGGCATACAAGCCTGTGCTCGAGTGATAACTTGGTTAGATATTCCCAATTTCTTTTTGACGAGTTATGTCAATATGAGTATTCATGTTGCCATAGATTATCAGAACGATGCGAATGTGTCGGACAAAGAAAGATAGCTCGTTAGAGAAGGTGGTGATGTCTGTTTCATCTCTGGCATTTGCGGGACTGTAGCAAGAGAAGATTGCAGATGTTGTTAAATGTAGCAATTATCGTTCTCGGTTGGATTATCTCTATGCTATTTAGTGATTCTAAGAGAGACACTTGGATAAAAAGCTAGAAGGCTACGTGCTGTTTTGAACAAATTCAGAAAGCAATACCCGTCAAAACAGTATGCGTACGGCCACTTATTTCCCATCTCAAATATCTTATTATCCGAGTAAGATGAACTGGGCACTTCGAGACTTTTAGAGGCCGTGTTCATTTCCCACGACCCTAATGATTACTCCACGAGCATCTCTAAAATTGATACGGTATAACGTATATCGGTTCTTCTTCTTCTTCTTCTTCTTCTTCTTCTTCTTCTTCTTCTTCTTCTTCTTCTTCTTCTTCTTCTTCTTCTTCTTGTGCTGCTGCTGCTATATAATTATAGATACTATTAACATTACAAATATTACCATTAAAACGAGTTTTAATGTGCCTCGAAAATGAAGAATGCAAAATGAGAGGTCTGGAGTTTCATCAACGAGTCATTCTAATAACCAGCAGAAAAAATACGGGAAAACTTAAAGTCAAATTAAAATAGATGGAAATTGTGTAGCAGCAATTAATTATTATTTCAAAGATGATAAAATTTCTAACTTTGTCAAAGAAGAATACAATATATTTCTTCCTCTGAATTTTAAGAGTGTCATAACATTCCTTCTTTTTTATTTCTCTTATTGAACAAGAAAGAGATTTTTGGGGTAAGTGCCAATGTTAAATGTTATTGACTGTCATAAATAAACATTCTTACACCGACATCAGTCATCATTATAATAATAGTAAGAGTATTTACTAAATAGAGAATAGTTTTCCCAATTTCTGCTTTCTTTAATTTGTGTTGATTTTTTAAACGTCCGTGCATCCCCCATGGAAATTTTAAAAATGGAAGCCTAAACACTGTCCATTTAATTAAATAAATTGGCATCTCTTAATTTATTTCAGTTTGAAAAAAAAACAAAAAGTTATTTACTGGATGAGAAAGACGTTGGCAACCAACAGCAGTTCTTATCACCCGTCAGAATCTGAACCGCTAACACGATGCACGGGCGGCCTGAATTCCGGCCGGGAAATCCTTATTTCTACATCACTATTGCCAGGCAATAATCGATCCACTCAGACTGTTAAATACCAGATTACAACATTTTTCATGTTTTACTGCCAGAGGTCCAGAGTGTGGGATTCAGAGTTCAAATGAGATCAGTACATAGAGAAGAAAAAATATTTTGTAACTGGATTTATTGATTGGTTTTAACGGTATGTCAACACACCTAGGGTTATTTTATGCTTAGAGGTCAGGGAATTGCATTAATTGAACGTTTATATCTAAATTTTTGGTGAAGTTTCCTTCTTTTGCTCACGGTCCTATCGAGTACGAAAAAAATTCAAACTGATCTATTTAATATAGGACACTAACAGATTCTGCCACTCCGGGTCAGAGTGGACCTGGGAGTAATGGCAAAAAAGGGTATACTGGAGGGCTTCGGAACTCGAGCCTGACCATACAATGCAACTTACCGTCATCGCATATTTGATACAAAAAGTTTGCCTACGCATGCTATCAAATATCCCTATCGAATGCTGATAATCTATAAAAGATTATATGATTTCTGGTGACTATAACAACAACAACAATAATAATAATAATAATAATTTGTTCGCACGCCGTTCATGGTTCCTAGTATTCCTTTACAATACTAATAATTTAAAAAAGGAGCTTTGTGACCCATAGATAGGATTCTTACAGGCACTGCCACTACGAGCCAGACTGGACCTGGGAGTAGTGATAATGAAGGGGTATTTGACACTATCTAGAGCTACAGAACTGAAGTCTGAGCATGGGTCAGGAAACCCATTCTTGTGGGGTTACTCCCTGTTGAGGATGGACGTAGTCAACACATACGAAGTGTCACCTATAGAGTAATACAAAATTAGACTGAATGTGGCAAGCAGTACCAGAGTTCCAGAACTGGAGCCTCACCATCAGATGCAGTATCATATTCAACTCACTTCATTTGGGGCGTCTTACACCTCTGCATGGGATACAGTCAGTGTATTTTAAGCATGATGATAAAGAGATTTTGACATTCGATTCAAAATATATTCGCGCTAAAAAGAAATACTTTTAAATATTTTTTCCGATCGTTCTTGTTCTTGATCATACATTTTTATCATTCAATTGCATTTTTAATAAACGTGTCTGCAATTCTTATATGACTAAAACAAAAACATTTTGGTTTGGGCAATTACATTATATTTGCACTGTTTCTCTAAATGGAAGAGTTAAACACCCAACGTTCACTACACTGATGTACCGTTGTTGATGGGACGTTTTCATCCACGGGATTAGCCGCTACAACGAGTCCCCCCTCCAAACGTCTGGTCACTTGCAGATAACGGTAATGCAGAATATGTTTAAATTCTTTGGTCACGTTTTTCTTGCATATAAATGATAACTGATGATATTATGACATCATTGAAGTTGTAGAGTAGGAATCAACCGTTTTGTTCGGAGAGAAGCTGTTGAAAACTCTCTTCAGTTGGATGCAGGAGATTCCATCTTTTCTTTCTTTGTCACGTTATCAGATCTTATCCTTTTCTCGAACTGGGCTGATTAATCTTATGGCTAATTCTATTTTATCCCCTTTATTCTGGCATGCCTAACACTTAACATCGACTCACTTAGATGCAAATAAGACCTTCAGAATTTTATTGTTCCGTTTTCATTCTTCTCTATCATAGCCTACCATTTAACCTCGCTCTAAGCTAATATATTGATAGAATTATTAGCATCTGCTGATATTCCGCCAAGGAACGAATTCTAGCAACTCTTGTATGGATGCAGTCGACATCATTATGCATATAAATGAAGAAGTATGCATACAAGAAATGTTGTGACGAAAATTTGTCAATAAAGGGAATAGGAAAAAGTGTTTGAACCATGCTAAAAAAAGCAAACCAAAGAAAAATGAATACTTCTTACTAATGTAATAATTCACTATGATTTTTTGCTTAGACGTGGCACAAGGCAGAATGAATGGGGTACTCAATGAGAATCGAATTCACTCGTGACTGATTGCTAGTCTAGCTTGCTAACCATTACATCACCTGAGGTGCTCTACTTCTAACAAATATATGAATTAACAAGAAAAATACACATACGAACGACGGATTTATTCACATATAGATCAGTGATTCGAGCTAGAATCACTGTAGTATATGTGCGCTCTGCTTATGATCAGTGTGTATTATCTGTATGGGTGGAAATCACATTTAGTTTGGTTTGGTTTGGTTTCTTTGTTTAAACTTCGAGGGTCACTGATTGTCAAAGCGACCCTTCTAGAAAGACAGTAGTGGTACTATTTAACGCATAGCTAGCGGGATAAGGAAGGATGTTCATACCTACTTCAAGAGTATTAGTCTCAGAGTGAATGCAGTAGCACTACATGGGTTCGAATTCACATACTACAATGTCGCAGTTCTGTGCTTTAGCCACCACGCTACAAGGACTCCTCACCCCAGTAATTTTAAGATAAGACATAAATATATGCAGATGAAAACAATAATAATTTTGAAGATAATAATATCAAATCCTTTCTAAAAAATAAATAAAAAGTACGTGTTGTATCGTGGTAAGGAAAAGATACACAGTGAAATAGAATTAATCATGTATTAACTCAAGTGGTACAGTCCGACTAGTATTATAAGTTTTACGCTGTAGGTGTTACGTCCGAAGTTGGTCTTACTACTGACCTATGGTCATGTGCATGTGTACACTAACTTGAATCATCTTGGTACCCTTTTTCCTATGCATTTCCAATCATTTCACCTGTCTCACGGGATTCTTTTTCTTTTTTTCCCTTCTTTACTTTTCTCTGTCTCACGGATTGCTTTGACTTGTGCCTAGATCTAGGAGCAGACTTATGATCTTGCTAGGTTGACGGATACCACCACCACCATTATTGTTATCATCACCATCAATATGAACAATAATGTCGTTATCTAACAAGGACTTATGCAGATTTCATTCAGTTTGCAAACAATTGCAATTGAACTGAGCAAACCAATACATAACGATGATCACTAAACTGGTGTTAGTGAGACAAGTAAGATGCCGGATTAGAGGTTTTGTCAGATCATTGTATGGTTAGGTTAGAATACATTAAAACTAGCAGCTAACCACACCATTCTATCTAAAGAATATCCCGTAAATATATACAAGTAGGTTAATAAAGAAAAAAGAAGAAAATGAATATTAGATAAAAATCTAGTCAAAATTTAATGAAGGACTAGTAAAATAAATAATGCAGGTAATTCTTTTGACTAAAGCAAGACGGTTCATAATTTCTCCATTCAAAGTGAAGAGCTGGAGTTTGCAACAAAGCACATTTACATGTTTTGTGGTGAAGGGCTGTCAAGAAGGTCATCTTCTTGGAATTAAGGCTTGTCGGATTTCCCATCTTTTCATATGGCAAGGTAACTGTTTTTTTTTTTTAATTTTATTAATAACCTGACAATTAACTGGCTGAATGTTTTGCATATTTTAATATCTAGAAATATTTTTTTTCAATTAGTAACTTTTTACGGGACCAGTATTCGGCTGATCCAATTAAAAGGATTAAAATATAATATTTTCATAGAATCTGTGACTTTCTCTTCAATTCTGGGCTGGAACATTGAGTAGGTAGAGTTATCCTCAGTTCCAACCTCACATCGTGCTAATTCACAGTTCCACATAGGATCAAGCACACCGCAATATAAAACATGCGAGTGACGATAAATCTAATTTTACGCTGTAGTGGCGAGAGAATCTTGGAAGAGATAGCTCCAACGTCCAATACCCAAACTCTGACCTTATTACATCGGCTGTTTGTATTTGGCTTTGATGTTCATTTTTGTAGAGTCATTAAATAATACCTTTATGAATTGTATCCTGCCACCAAACCGCTTTTCAAAGTGACACTGCTTTCAGCGGCCAAAATTCGTAACTAAAACCCGAGCAATGATGAGAAACAACACAACAATGACCCATTAATCAGAAAGATAAAGCTGAGTAACTTTAAGGAAAGAAACCTTCTTGTCTTTATTTAATAAATGGGTAACATCAGTCCGACAGTCCAATGTATGAATTTGAAAATAAAACAAACATAGGAACAATGTAGACACACAGGTAAAGAGTCCAAAAGAAAACGTGGTAATAAAGAAAGAAGTACCCACCCGCCCAAAAAAAAAAAACAAAAAACAAAAACAGAACAAATTCCAGTGAAGTTCTGCAATACATGAGAACAAGGGAAAATTTTCTCGGATCTTAAAATCTCATTTTCTTGGGCCGTCTGTTCTGTGTCGTCTTATTAATCAACTCCTTCATACTGTCCCTAAGACTCGACCATTTTTCTGATGTTTATTGATGAACAGTCACCTTTCTTTTAGAAAGCTGGTGTTACTCAAAATGCTCCCGTCCTTCCTCCAACATAGCAGTTCTTACCAATGTGAGAACAGAGGAAAAGAAGAATTTGCGTTCTTAACAGTATCTTTATTTTTATTCTTTGCGAATTCTTTTGTCAGCATGTGTCGCACTCTATCTCCCATCAAACGATTTTGCTCTTAATCTTTATTTAGATGTTTAAATTAGAAGCCAGAATAATTTCCTAACTCGCCCTGCTCTCCCTCTCTCTCTCTTTTAATTTGATTTGAACTGATTTCCTAACGAGTTAGTACTCTTTTCTTTTTAATTTATTCTTTTTTGCTTAAGCTCCGTGGCAAAGTGTAATATCTTATATTTGAATTAGTTCATTCCGACTGGAAAACGCACTGAGTAACTTAGAATATCATTTATTTTATCCAATTAAAAAAATTGTGTAATTAGAAACGAGGTTAAAATCTTTTTTAGAAAATACATCGTGTATTGTTAAATTGATTTGTTTTAAAGGAAACGCATACAAAGTACATAATAAATTGTTAAATAAACAATCAAATGGATGCCCAATACATTGAGCCTTGTGCCAAACTGAGTTACGTTTTGTTAATGATTATAAATTTATACTTTAAGTCAGACATTGTTAAACAATCAGAAAATATGTGAGGACTTTTCAATCGGCGCTTAACTTGGTTCCGATCCATTTCTTTTAGTAACTCTGATTATTTATTTTGATATTTCCCCAAAGACGTATTGTAGCAATGATGTCCTGAGTATGTCAATAATCTGCGTTTGATGGGAAGGTTCTAGGTCTGGAAGTGTGAGAAGTGTGAAGTACTCCAACGTTGCCGTTACTATTATCGGTCAAACATGTCTGTTTAAAAATAATTCGTATTCAATAGGACTATGTGCAAACAAACAAACAAAAAGCAAAAACAAACAAACAAAAATGTGAACGTAAAATGAGCGCGATTCTTTCGCCTCCAGGCATAAAATAACCCTTGAGGAGTTGACATATCATTAAAATCAGTCACTCAATCATATTAGAGGTTGTTGTTTACAAAAGTTTGTTTAGTTTGGCACACAGCCACAAGCATGGAGTATTCAGTAAGAATCAAACTCAAGAACACTGGTTTGCTAGCCAAGCTCATTTACCAGAAAAGACACCAAGTGGTTAACTCTTACCGTCCAAATATTGTGTGCTCGATAATTTCTTTGCTTTATATTTGTTGTGAAACCAATGATAAAACACTATAGGCATTTCTCTCCTTGGGTGCACATATCTCGGGGCCATAATGCATATGTTTATTGGTGCGAGCGAGTCTATATGGGTATGTGTGCGTATAAGCGTAGCCTACATGTATGCATAGTATGTTACGTGCGAACTTATGTGAATGGGTATGTGCAGGCATAGACATAGTATATATGTATGTACAAACATGCATGTGTTTCAAGTAGTATTAAAGGTATAGCTAAACAAGTTATAGGTGTCGTCAGATTTTAATTGATCATAAAATAGAAAGAGAAGGATTTTTTGATAGCGATGAAAAGGGTAATTTTTTAAATGTTCCTGATAAACAGCGCATGTACGGTTAGAGTTCAGCCAATAAGGATATAATTTATTTTAAAGAAAATTTCATATCGGGAGGTCCAAGCTAGGGGAACGGTCTTCTTTTTCAGAAGTCAGAACTTCATGTATTTTAGGGAGCAGACAGGAGTTAAACAGAGCAGTGGGAATTCGAGTTGAGGGTAGTAAACAGTAGTGAGTTGGTAGTTGATATTAGACTTCGGTGATGAAAACTGACAGGCACCCAAGTCGTGAAGTGTCACCCTTCCCACCGCCTGGATGAACCAGAAGAGTGAATAAAAATGACAATAAGTGTGCATTCTGAAATTGTTTTTTGCTTCTTTGTTTTTTTTTTTTTTTTTTTTTTGAGGAGCTGACCAGTAGCTTATAAACTTGGGGCAGGCTTATTGGGTGAGCTGTGAATGTTACTGCTACAATGATATATCTGAATTCTATCTTTAACCTTTTTTGGCGTTGTGCAAGGCTTTATGGGCAAAAAGAGTTTTCCCTCAGAACTAAAATTGCTACCTTGCATCTTTTTAAGTGAAGGCTGTTTTACTTCCGAGGTAAATCGACACTCCTCGTCCTTGAATATTTGACTCCACAAATAATCGACTCTTTTTGTACTTAAAAAATATATCAAATACAGTTTGTTTTATCTAAAAGTACTAGTTTGATGTCAGCATAAAAATGTACACAACAATATTTGTTCTGCTTTTGACTTAGGGTCAAATCACACTGATAGCATCGGTTCCAGTCAGGTCACCAAAGTTAAAAGATAATGAGTTTGTTCTGTCCCAAAATCGATGAACATATATATAAAGAAGATATACTCTTGGAATTTTAACTCTTTTTCTATTTTTTTATAGAGCTGTCTCTTCGTCTGTCTTGTTTTAATGACTCGCTCCTTCATATTGTTTTAAAACGTTCTTTTTCCCATTGTTTCTCGGTGAACCTTTTCTAAGAAGACTGTTATTACTCAAACTCTTCTCCCTTTTCTCCAACATAGCAGTTATCGCCAATTTAGCATCATAAATCCTGACTAAGCAAAGCTTGATAAATAACAATAACTGTTCTGCTTACATGAGAGTTTGATTACTTATTTCTCAGACTAATTCGATACTGTAAAAAGTTCAATTCTCATTGAATGTTTCATAGTGGTTTAGAGCCAGTCTAAGCAAAACTTAATTCTTGGCTAAATAAATATAATTGATTTATTTGTCCCCAAACGGAAATAGAATTCTCAAGTTGAAAGCAATTGGTCAGACCAAAATTTAGAACGAACTATCTTTTATAAAGAATGAAAACATTGAACTATTTCAATCATTGTTGAAGTTCAATGACTTTTCACTTATAGCAACATTAACAGGTATTGTTTATCGTTTAAAGAAAAGAAATGGCGTGAAATAGATGATATTGAGTCTCTTACACGTGTTCATCCCACGTGTTGTATTTCTGCTAATATTCCTTAGAAAAGACATTATTATTGCCGGAGGATTTATTCGTATTAATATCTTCATTTTTTTTTATATCACAGCATTTCCACTAGTGCAAGACCGGAGAATACATTAACTGAAAGGTAGACATGAAAATAACAAACACGAATAAATCAGACTAAAATGCAGTTTGAATAGCAACAACGAAACTAATGCAATGTGTTACGATAAAAAGTGAAGATGATTTTCATTTTTCCTTAAACAATTATTTTTTCAATTTGAATTCATCTTATAACTGTTTTCTCTTTGTTCTCTTTTGATAAACTGAATTATTTCTCATCTATGTTCTCTCTGGATCCACTCTCCCTCTCAATTCACGTTCACGCTAGAATATTGTAAAACCTTAGCTTTTTTAAAATGAGAAAATAAGTCTTGAATCGACACTTCTTTCATTCGCACGTTAATATCGTCAATGGAAAATCATATTTGTGTTTGATATTATAATATATACTCGTATATTAGTCGATTTCCTTCGATTTAATTTTCTAACTTAAAACTCAAAACTTAAAACATTTTTGACTTAATTTGTAGTTATCTGCCATCAAATAAAAAAGATGGGATTCGATCATATTCAGGAATAATAATTTTGCAAAACTGAAATTCAAGCACGACGGAAAATACATGCAGCAACCCTCAGGAATAGAGAAAAATAACACGCGCAGGAGAGAAATAAGGGGAGAGATGATGAAAAAGAAGAAAAAAGATATATATATATATATATATATATATATATAGAGAGAGAGAGAGAGAGAGAGAGATGAGAGAATGGGAAGAGATAAACGATTATCAAGAAAAGAAAAATGAAAAATAATACGAAACATTAACAATAAGGTAGAAAGCGTAATACAAAAAAGAAAGAAAGAAAGAAAGAAGAGAGAATGAATGAATGAATTAATGAATGAAAACTAAATTAAAAAACTAAATTGCATCTACTGATGAAGCACCAGTTCTGAAACTCTGGAGAGTGTGGAGTACCTTTTCAGTGTCATTACTTTCAGGTTCACTTTAGCTTAGTGTATCAGAGCCAGGAACGGTCCAAAGAATGGGTCAAATCAATCCGTTTAAAAATGATTCATATTTGATAGGAGCATCTGTAAAAACCTCTTAAGAAACAACTGCACAAAAAATGTAAATATGAACGTACAATGAACGTGATTCCCTAACCTCTAGGCATAAAATAACTCTTGACGGGTTTACATGTCATTAAAACCAATGAATCAAAAACTAGATGCGAGTAAAGAATTGAAAAATTGAAGAGAGAAGGAAAGAAGGAAAGGAAGGAAAGGGAGTGAATTATGAAGGAAACGCAACATGAAATCAAGGCGATTTTTTTTTATGCATTTGCGAAACCAGCAAGAGCAGTTTTCATACCTGAATGCATTTTATTGGAAGTGTTATTTATTGTATAAACATGAGAAAGTTTGGCCTTTTCCTTCTTGTAAAAGGAATTGACAAAATGTTAGATACTGATAAAAGAACAATTAACCTTACGAGAAAAGATTTTCTAATCCGTCCAATAATTTTAGTTATTGAAGTTTTAATGTATTAAGCCGATAAGATAAAATAAAAAAAACAAGTAGAACGAAACTGAAACCAAAATTAACATAAGAAGGAAAAATAAGAATAGAATCGAAAACGAATAATGATAGAAAAAAGTTATTTTCTATTTCTTTTATGTCAGAATTTACTGTCCGCTTTTGCTATTTTAATCAGATAAAAAACTATTTTTTACCTACGTTTATTACACAGTAGATTTCATCGTGCCATTCTTTGTCTGTCATGTCGGAAGTTTTATGATGTGTTTCAAGTTCCTGATCAGAATTGGTTGAGCTGTTTTCGAAAATGAAAACCATGTGTGCCGAGAAGAAAAAGAAAACCAATGAAAAAAATTATAAAAAGATAAATAAATAAATAAATAAAAGAAAACTATTCTCAATAAAATTTCTTTTCGATGTCTATACGTTTAATTTTAAGGCTTTTGAGTCGAGAAATTAGAAATCAAGATTTTTCTTTGCTTTTTTGCTCTTCCCGCTCTTTCTTTCTTTCTTTCTTTCTTTCTTTCTTTCTTTCTTTGTCTCCTCCTATTTGCTTTCGTTCATTGTCGAACTCGTTTTAATTTGTCTTGATATCTTCTGTCTTTTAACTTTCCCATTTTTTTTCAACTTCATATCTTACATCCATCAGTGTTATCTGCGCATCATTTTCCATGTGCACTTGAACGACGGAATTATTTACAGCGATATCCAAAGGTCAAACAGGGTACAAACATTGAGGTTGCATTGAAAAAGTTGGGCAAGCCAAATTGCAAGAATGCAAGACTGTCATCTTCCAAAGACTTCCTCAAACAATTAGTATTTAACCAGCAAAAAATGGATCAAAGCCCAGAATGACCATTTAACTTAAGGCTAAATAACTATTCACACAAAATTTATAAAACACACACTCCTTCACCCCCACAACACACACGACGTACCGTAACTACCATTTTCCAACATTGAACCTTTATATCCATCTCCAAATACCCTCACCACCTGTTGATATAATGTTAGTCATGATTTCATGATTGTAAGAAATAAGTCTCAATACAGTATATTTACCATATTGCTTACGTACATACCATCATAGATTACAATAAAGTTTACGTAATATAACATTAACACAACATAGACAGCTAATACAAATTATTAAAGCAGTTTAACACTGAACATATTCCAACATGTAAATACTTCATAGTATATTACAAAATAACATGTCTCTTAACACCACGATATCCCACCTGACCTATAATTCTTACGTTTTAGATCCATCATCCATTTTCGTCTATTATTCTTACATGCCAAATTAAAAAATTCATTTTCTTCAAAATGCAATGATGATGAAAAATTTGTTCCTTAGTTAAAATCATCGCTACACACAACGATATTTTATACGGCCTAATCCTCGTCTGACTCTCGACTTTTGCAGCACATCGATACACATATATTTAGAAGCCAACCTCAAATCTGCTGCGCCGCGCATGTATCATCACACCCACACATACTAACAATCACATATACGATTATACAAAATAATACGCAAATATAACACACACACACACACACACACACACACACACACACACACACACACACACACACACACACACACACACACACACACACAGAGAATTATACGCAATCCCAAAGAAAACATTCTATTGACTGTATTTTTGGATTATTTCGATTTCTCCAAAAACTTTCTTTCTCTGCATGATGATTGACATAAAAAGACGGCATAAAATCAGTGGTCGCAGATAAGCATTCATGCTATTAAATATAAATAAAAACCAATATATATATATATATATATATATATATATATATATATATATATATATATATATGCTATGATATAATAGCTCTATCATAGATATTGAGCACTCCAAATTACACCGCAATTGGTCTGCCACAAACCCACCAAGTGACATAGTGACAACCATATACTGTTGTAATATATATATAAAAGACGTGAAAAACATTGGATAAATCAAAGTACTCGAATGCTGGCTTGCAGAGCAGCATAAAAACTAAAAGTAATTTTATTCTCACCTTCTTAGGTTTATTCAATAACTAATAGTTTCATATGTTTTCTTGAAAATAGAAACGCACTCATCAACAAATTCTATCCATATAAAGTTCCTTGTGACGATTGCATTTTACCAATGAACTACCCAAGAAATTCTTTCCATGAAATAAAGAATCCAAAATTTATTCGTGGGTAAAAAATGAAACCAGTTGACATTCGTTGAATTTTGTTTTGTTTTAAAATGTTAAACGATGCCCTGATTTTGTTTATTTTAATCAAACTGATAAACACCATAACATTGTTTAAATGATTGAAATTTGAGGAAAAAGCTTCAAAATATTATGAGATTATTGCCTTTGGTTCTTTGATTATCGGAATCGTCTTTTACATTTTGTCATTTTACGTTGCTGATCACGATTCTCTGGATAAAGAGCAAAAACAATAATAAATTGATTCCGTTTTTAAACGGACAGGAAAAAATGAATTAATACTCAAAGTATTTTGGTATTAATAGTTTTTTTAATGCAATTAAATTTTATTCAATGATCATATTCCTGAACACGTTGTCGTTATAAAATAAGAGTTTTGAATCGAGAAATTTGAGATCAGGATCGTCGAGAATTTGATCAGAGCTTTTTGATATATTCAAATTCTGAAACTGTGAGGATCTGTGATGGTGCAATTTCATTGTTTTAAAAAGAATCGATCATAATGGCAGTTGATTTTATTTTGTGAGCAGCTGTTTTTTGTATCTTGAATCAACGCTTGATAACCCTTTGAAAAAAAAAGTTTAGTTAAATTTTAGAAGAACTTTTTATGATGCTGTTAAAATCTCTTAATTATAACGAGTTAAGGAAATGATAAACGTCGATTTCTTAACCTTGATAAACAAGGTTCCTTAGCTCTGCACAGTATCTGTACGGAAATTTGAAGTGATACAAGGTCATACAACGGTAGGAGATATCAACAAAATAGAGAAAAGTAACGAAAATTAACATACTTTCCTTGCAAAACAATAAGCTCATGCGATCAATTAATCCTTGGCTGCCTAATTATTGGGACCTTATCTTAATCAACATACTGGAAACTAAATAACTGTTTGCAGTCAAACGATTATTATCACTTTAAAACAAATAATTGGGTATACATTATCAGCATTATATTGGAATATTGATATATGTGTGTAAATTATTAGAATTTGATATGGTAAGACTAAATTGAATCCACTTGTCAGGCTTCATTTTTGTAACTCGAGCGAGTACTCTTCATTGCCGTTACTCCTTGATCTACTTAATAAAATCTTAGTATCTTTGACTCAGAAGATGAGTTTTTTATGAAAATTTTTATGGGGATCATTATTCATGGGTGACAATATATATATATATATATATATATATGTGTGTGTGTGTGTGTGTGTGTGTGTGTATGTATGTGTCTGCGTGTGTATGCGAAACTCTATTTGATAAATGCACACACACACACACACACACACACACACACACACACACACACACACACACACATATATATCTATCTCTCTCTCTCTCTCTCTCTATATATATATATATATATATATATAAAGGTCATTCCTGTAAATATTCATTTGTATGTGTATATGTGTGTGTGTGAGTGTTAAACACTATTCGATAAATATCTGATGTTATTGTAAGTATCTATTGATATAGGTCTGTTTAATTAAATATATATATATATATATATATATATATATACATATATATATATATGTGTTTGTGTGTGTTTGTGTGTGTGAAATACTATTCGATTAATGCTGCATGTTATTTAGACATTGAAAGGTTAATATGATAACAGTTTTTATGATGTTTTCTTTTGCGAGAAGAACAAATTAGATAAGTTTTGTTTTGTTCTGCTTACATCAAAGGTTGTTTAGCGTTGATAGAGCAAACAGTATAGCAAAGTGCTCACTCTTCAAGTTCTCTCCTGAGATCTGCCTCATTTATTAGGGTGGGGACAGTTAAGGATAACCGAATCCCCCCTCTCCTTGTAATAGTTCGCACATAAGGATAGAAAGAAGAGCTAGACTCAGTTCTCTTTTTGCTATCAAATGAAAAAAAAAAACTGTCCCGAGTTTTAGCTTCTCAATAAAAAGCATCCTCACCCACCAGCAAACAACCAAACTGACACCCATATACACATTTAGAGGCACGTTCCATACAAACATGCAGCTCCATACAGACTGAGCATGATCAGAATAACGTCTGATTCCATAAATGTCTGAGTCGTTGCTGATGTATGATTATAGAGATGTTCTATTACATATACAGCATTTTGAATTGTGGAGTAACGCCAGATGTATGTATTTACCCAATCCCTCCCCTACGAACTGGATGCAACACAGGGTCAATTTTTTAGCGGAGTACATCTGGTTCGTATACTGATTTTTCTTTCTCCTAGACTTGTTCATGCCTTTCCCGAGAGCAAGATGCGTTTCAAGGAGACTTTTTGAGCGAAGTTTTTTCTTCTTCAAGACCGATTCCTTTACTAAAGTTAAAGAGCCAATCTATCCTACTAGGTTGCGAGTCAAAAGTTGAATTCAAACCTTTCCCATAGATCTTTGCACAATGTGAAAAGTAAACAGCCTCGTGAAGTGAAATGCAGACAGCTTTGGCCAGGATTTGAACTCGGGTCGCCAATTCCATTTGCTTGATAGATAACTATTACGCTAAACGTGTCTTTAAGAACGCCGGAAGTATGAGGCACACAATGAGAATCGAACTCATTTGTAATGCTCTGCCAGCCCATTTCAGTATCCATTATACCATGTGAAACGCCCAGGTTTTGCTGATAATAGATCTTGATGTCCAGATTGACAACACCAACATGTGATACAGTCCTTCAGAGGATCGTTTAGAAAACAAGATCTTAATTATTACAGACAGCGATGCCTACAATTTATTCAGTGGACTGATTTTATCATTATTTTATAAATTCAAAAAACATGATTGAAAATTTGGTGGGAATGAACATTTGCTTTCGTTTAAAATTGGCCGTTTTTAAAATATTTTTTATCACTTGGAATTTTCAAATTGAAAGATAAACGAATTGGAACGAAATTGGGTAATGAAGCAAGGTGACATATTGAAGCTGTAGAGACAATTTTTAAAATGGATAGAACAAAGATTAAGTTAGTTTTGCCTGCCATTTTTGGGGTGTCATGTCTTCACTATTCTCTGGGTCTACACATCAATTAAGCAATCAGTTGGACTTCTGAGGTAGTTGCATATAGTCAGCACGCGTTCTCAAACTTAAGGGACTAGCGCATCACAGTCTTCCTATCCTACATTCATCCCTTTTACCCTGTGTCAAACTAAGTTAAATTTATATGAAAAAGATGACAGTTTAGAGTGATAATTACAAAGGCTAGGTCATTGTGTGTTAAATGAGCTTGATTATCACTGGGTGCTTTATCAGACTTGCCCTGTGCCAGATCAAGTTTACCTTTAAAAAGAAAGTAAAATTACGTTAACGCAAAAGTGAAAGAAACAGTTCAATAATACAAAATAATCTTTCTGACCAAATTTAATGACTTAGTACAGAATATATATATATATATATATATATATATATATATATATATATATATATAGTACAGAATGCTACCATCAGTTTCACACTTTAAAGGGATCTCCAGACAATAATCTTTAAAATTATTTCTATGCCTGAAGATCCCTTTTAACCATTAAACTTTAATAGTAATCTAGTTGTGCTTTTATTTTTTTTAGTTTTACCTTATATATATATATATATATATATATATATATATATATATGCCGAAAAAAACGAAAACAGCTTAGCCGCCAATAAACCCTTCACTCGATGATACCCCTGAAGTCTGACTTTGTTTTGAGCCGATATATCTTTGCTACAAACCCAGAGCACACCAGGAGTACCTTATTGCATCGACAGATTTTGTTAGTTTTCCGTAACACTGAGATAATAGGTGATGAAAATGCCTCGTCGAGTAATTATTGGTTGTATGCATATCTTTCCATTGAGTTCAATGAGTGCCGGAGGAAAGTGTTAATTCAGTGATGTAAGTGTTGAATTAATTGATAAGATGACGATGTCAAGACAATGAATGTGGAACTGGAACTGGAATTACCTGTCATGTACAAGAGACCAACTATGAAGCACTAATTCAATGAGGTTACATTTGAATTAATGGGTAAGATGGTAATGTCAAATTTTTCTGGAATGTCGAGACGACTTTCTACATAGTTTTAGCTCGAAATACAATTTTAAAACTAGAAACTCGTGGTGACAGACAAATGTATCCCGTGCCCCGTAGCAAAATCATTGCATTAGATCCCTTCAATTGATTTATAATCTAACTCCGAAACTTACGCCGTTATCGGCACAGGAAATTAATTCTAACGAGATAGATCTGCACTGTTTTCTGACATGATGACGTTATTCTATCTTCATTTCGTGAGAGTATATATCATTTCTTTGCGATGCGGTATTGATTGTGTCATCTTTGCCAGTTGTCATTCGTATTTGCTAGTGTCATCTGAACTTTTTCGGAAGTCTGTGGCATAAACTTAGTATCGAAAATATATATATATATATATAAGAGAGAGAGAGAGAGAGAGAGAGAGAGAGAGAGAGAGAGAGAGAGAGGTGTATGTGTTATCCAGAAAAACTTCATTAAAGTATAATTTGCAACAAAAAATGATGATAGATTTTTGTTTGACTAATAAAGTTATGCCTGTTTTGCTCAGGTACTCATGTACACACTCCTTTTATCCGATATCCGATATGGACACGGTAATACGAATTCATATCCTAGACGAGGTAGTTTAAGCTTAGAATAGCACTAATATTCTGGGTAAATAGTAGGGCAGGCTGAACTCTTTAACCTTGGTATGGCAATAGGTCTAAGAGAATGAAAACTCTGAAATCACAGAAATCAAACTTCGCCTAAAAATAGACCTTGTGACTCATCCTGCTCGTTTGGAGGGGTTGGTAAATATATATACATATATATAGGTGTGTGTGTGTGTGTGTGTGTGTGTGTGTGTGTGTGTGTGTGTATATATATACATATATATAATTTTTTGTATAGTGTTATACCCGTGAGACAGAGAGTTAGGTTCTTGAGAAACATGGGGAGGGCTGTAGAATATTAAGGTTTTAAGAGTTTTAAAAGGGTTAAGGTTTTAAGACACGTAAGGTGTTATGGTATTGAGAGACCTAGTGAGTTAAAGTCTTCAAAAAAAAAAAAAAAAAAAAGAGCAGGGTAGAGGTTTATGGTCTCGATAGACATAGCGTGTTCTGATCTTGAGAGACGCAGAGTAACGGAGTGTATTGAGGCTTTGAGAGGTGTAGAGTACTGAGAAGTGACGTGGTGTTCCGTGTTGGATTATGACCTTGAGAGACGTGATGTATGAAGACATAGAGTGTTGTTGCTTAGAGATACGTAATGTGTTTAGGTCTTGTGAAATGTAGATATTGAAAGTCTTGAGTGACGTAGCAGGATATAGAATTTTAGTGTTGAGAGATTTAGAGTGAGGTTGCGTCTTTAGGCTTTGAGAGACGTAGAACATAAAGGTCTTGAGGGACTTAGTGTACCGTAGAATATTATGGTCTTGAGAGATGTAAAGAGTTATTATTAAAGTCTTGAGACATTGAGCGGAATTGTGTATTATGGTCTTGAGAGACGTAGAGAGCCGTATAATTTAAAAATATTGATAGCCATAGTTAATTAAGATCCTTAAACTTAAGGACCTTAATTCCATTGCCTGAAGATCAGTTTTAATCATGAAACTTCAATAGCAATCCAGTTATGCTTTTATTTTATTTTACTATACAGTACTCGATTGATATCGAGTACTGTTAATCTGGAGGCAGAGAACCTACTGTTTTGCCGTAAGTTATACCTTACACACACACACACACACACACACACACACACACACACACACATATATATATATATATATATATATATATATATATATATATATATATACCGAAAAAAAAGACGTAGAGAGCTGTATAATGTTAAGCACTTAAAATACTTTAAAGATCCTGAAAGACTTATGGTACTGTAGAGTGATAAATTTGGAGTGTTAAGATCTTGAGGAACATAGTCTCCAGAAACATAGACGACCGTATAGTGAGAGATGTAAAAAAAAATTATGTATATTAAGGTCTTAAATCCAAGGTCTTCTGAAATGTAAAGTGTTATGGCCTTGAGATACATTGAGTGTTATGGTCGAAAGATATGTAAGGTGTTAAATTTCTGAGAGATTTTGAGTTTTGTAGAATGTTAAGATCTTGTAAGAGATAAAGTGTTGTGCTGTTGAGAGACGAAACAGCTTGAACATAGAGTTACGTCGTGTGTTATAGTTTTGAGAAACATTGTGTTAAGGTCTGGAGAAACATTGACTGCCGTATAGTGTAATATAGATTGTTAATGTATAGAGAAACGTAAAGAACCGAATAATGTTTAGGTCTTGAGAGACGTAACGTCTTGAGGGACACAGAATGCCGTGATATGTTCTGTTTTTGTGTGAGGTAACGTGTTATCGTTTGGAGAAACGAAGATACGCTAGGCAGAGTTATGTCCTTAAGAGACGAAGTGTTAAGTTCATGAGTGACGTTATGTAACTAAGAGTGTTATGATCTCGAGAAGTGTAAAACGTTAAGGTCATTAGTGTTATAAAAAATTTTATTATTAAAAGCAGAGAAGCGTAACAAGTTATATAATATATCTGGATGTTTAATTCAAAAGTATTTTTATTTTTTAAAACTTAAAATTGTAACTGTAACAGCAATTTTTATTGATTATTCTATTGTTTATTTCTCTCAGTATTTCACTTTCTATGAATATTAATTTGATGATTAAACGAGTAAATTAGAAGATTTAAAAATGCTGCCTTTTATGATTGAGATTCTAGTTTTTGTAAGGAACTTTTAGTCACAAACCTCTTGTCAGTAAAATGTTAGTCCATTTTTAATTAACGGATAAAAAGAATGTTTAAAAGAGAAGCTCATCACAGATTCTTATAATTCCCATTTTTTTCTATTACAAATTCTAAAATCCGGCCAATTCTAAAAGGCCAGAAAATACGCAACGTTCACTTAGGATTTACACGTTCCCATCGTCACGAAATCTCTCGAATTGTTATAAACAAATCCCTGGATTTAAGATACCTAATTCATGTTTAATGGAAACTACATAATCAAATGAACGGTCGTTAAGTGGGGGAAAAGCAAACTGGCAGTTAAGGGTGTGTGTGTGTGTGTGTGTGTGAGAGAGAGAGAGAGAGAGAGAAGAGGGAGGAGACAGGGGAGGGGAAAGCTTCTTTATTTGTGCTTTGCATTGTCAAACACACGATTCGTGGGAAAAAGTATGATTTTTCAAAATCATAAAAAATAAAAGGATTTTCTCACTTCTCTTTGAATTTATTGATATTTATCAGATTATATGACAACGTCAAATTCATTGCAAAGTTGAGACAACATTTTGAAAAGTTTAAGTTCAATAGTCTCTTTTTAAAGAAATAAAATTTTTAAAAAGAATCGTCTTATATATATAATCTGATAAATATCAATAAATTCACGGTTCATTATTCAGATCTTGTACCCTGATTTTGAACGGAAATAGTTTTGTAGTTCACGTTCAGTTTATTGGCGTGTCATCTAATCAGTTAATTTTAATAGTGTATCATTGAATTAACGCTTCCAGTTTGAAAAGCTGTGAATGCTACAAAGAATTACACGATAAACTTGCATCTTGATCTAACAATCCAACGATGTGACGGAAAAGCAAAGTAACTGTAAGATACTTCTGGAACGCTCTAGTGGCTTCAAAACCAAACCTGATCTAAGAGTTATGTAATGAAAACTTGGTTGACCACGCAGCTCTGGTTTTTATAGCAGTATGCATTTAAAACTTACACATGTTTCGCTAAAAAACATATTTCTGTGCGGTCCACTATCGAATGCAGATAATTATTGGATATCTATTTTGACAAGAAGTAGTAAGTCCACATCAATTTTAATTAGTTTGTGGATTGGTTGGTAGGTGTTTTATAGCATATCAATCCAAGTGGTTCATTTAATGCCAAATCCTGTTTTTATTTAATTGTTAAGTGAAGTTTCAAAACGAATTGGAGCTCATTTATTTGCAGACAGTTAAATGTTTTCAAGTATTGATATCTAACATTAATAGTTCTATTTAATGTTAATCATTTGTTAGCATACAATGACATGGTTTCAAGCATTGCTATTTAACATTAATAATTCTGTTTATCAAGTATTCCTTTCTTATACAAACAATTTTTATACAGCTGTATGGTTTCAAATAACTAGTGATAATAATCCTTAATAAATGATTGGACTGTTTTATTTGACCCATAGGTGGGACCCTAACAGGTACTATCACTCCGGGTCAAAGTGAAACAAAGAGAAACGATAATGATGGTGTACTCCTCATTCTCCACACTTCAGGACTGGAGCCTCGCCATTTGATGCAGTTTAGTTTCATTCCCAATACACGTCGATTTTGAGGAACTAATAAAGATTAGACGAATTAATCCTAAATCAACTAAACCATGTCGTCTGTGATGAATCGGTTTTACAGATTTGGCATAAAATTCTTATCTGTCTGGTGATGATTTTCAATTTTCCATTGAATCAACTGTTTAAATTAACAAAAAAAATTCTGACATTTTTTACAAAGTATGTTTCTATGTTAGATGATTGGCATGTGCGTTCAAGAAACAAAGAACACACACAGACACACACACACACACACACACACACACACACACACACACACACACACACACACACACACACACACACACACACACATATATATATATATATATATACGTATGTATGTATGTATGTATGTAAAGGTTGTTTTATTCTTTAAAGGTGAGCAATTCATGTTCAAAAAATATACAAGATTATTACTACCAACAATACCAAAATCCTCAATGCAACTGCTGTATAAGTAAGGATTCCCCTTTCAACGGTAAATGTCTCACTGACAACGTGATATATAAGGTTTCCAAATAACTTATTCCAACAGTTTAATCTCAGAGTGGGTTAAATATTATCACATATTGTCCTTTAAAATGATGGTTTGAGCACTAGATAATCTATGAAAGTTGATATTCCCTTATATAAAGAAACTGATACCAAGTGTTTAGACATCTTTAAAAATTTACATTCAAACTTTTATATAGTGTATCATATTTAAAAAAAAATCTTTTCTAGTCTTAAGATACTCGGATTTTATCATTTTTATTAATATACTATTCATTGAAAACGGTAACTATTAAGCATTATTTATTACCAAAATTTATAACATTAAAAATCTGTAATCAAACATTAGTTGCAAAACCTTCAGCAAACAAAGCTAAAATTGCATTAAATGATATATGTAGATGTTCATTCAATTGATGGAATTCACTGCTTTGGGAATACGAATCGGGCCATACACTTCACTGAATGAAAATCTTACCCGATGTTTTGTTCTCAGCAAGTCGAGTCGAAATGTATGAGTTCGAGACAGTCCACTAAGGGAAGAACAAAGTAGAAACAAAAAGTTGAATAAATGATGTTTAAAGAGAGGAGGAAGTTATGAGACAAAAATGACGATTAGTAGTGTCCTCACTTTTGGCCACATAGTTCAGTTCCCTTAACTACCCCCACCATCTAAAAAAACTGTCTGCTTCATCTTCGGCCTTGACGTTAGCCCCCTCACATCTCTCTAGCAGACTCTCTGCTTCTGTTCCCTTCTGTACTTCTGGCTGTAGTGTTTATACAACGACAAGAAGAAAATAATTTTTCTTTTCTCTTTCAAGATGTTTTAGTTTTTTAACTATATCTTGTTTCCTCACGTCGGTATACAGAAAACCCACTTGAACTGGTTTGTATACCCGTTGGGATTCATTCTGCCTTTCAAAACAAAAAATTAATTAAATCATATATATTACACATAGAACTTTAATGATTTGCTCAAAATCGAAGCTTGATGAAGACATTAAATCTGTTACTGGGATTCTTGGTAACAATCGTTTTCCACTAGACATAATACAATCTGTTAATAGAATCAAAATCTATTATAAAATTAAACCAGCTTCCACACAAAAACGTCCTGCTTATCTTGGCAAAGTAATATCAGTGATAAGTTCGCTTAGGGAATTTCAATAACCGTGCGACAGAGTTTTTTTTTTAGTGAATACAACAGTTGTATTTTATATTAAACTAATCCAAATATCCTGAAATTATATTCTTCTTCCCCATCATAATGGCTATATTGCTTATTTGTCGTTTCGGATTGCATTACATAGGTAGAATTTCCCAAAGACTAAAATCCGGAATCCCCCACGGACGTTCTGAATAATACATACGGGTCTTTCATTCCGGATTACCTCATAAAAAATCGTAATTGCGCCAATAAACTTAGTGTTAATCTATTCTCTCTCTTGAGCAAGGCACATTTTTCATTTCATTTAAAAATTTTAGAAACTATTTTTATATGGTATAGGCAGCCTCCCTTCTGTAAACAGACGGAATGTTTGCTTGTAATTAATATACTTTTTACCTAATCCTCCTTTCCCCCAATTTTCTGTTATCATTCTCCATTCCCTTTTTTTTATCCATACTTTACTTTTTAATCCCCTCCATAATATCGAGTGAGGTTCAAATTCATTTTGCTTGCCTTTCCAAATTATATCTTTTTAATTTTCACCATGACTAATCAATATGGTCTTTTTATAGATATAAAATTTTGTACCACTAATAAAATGCACCAGTCCACAACTCCATCCTTGTCACAAACTATTTGACCAAGATGGACATCAAGACAGTTCCTCACCGTCCCTATAGTCCAGACCTTGTCCCTGTGACTTTTGCTTATTCCTTGAGCTCAGAGGCTGTTAATATGAGAAAATTAAGGCGATGAAAGAGGCTGTGACGAAGGTCATTGGCGCGTTCACACAAGAGGACTTCCATAGGGCTTTCCAGAAGTTGATGGAAGGGTACAATAAGTGCATTGCAGCCGGAGGAGATTACTTCGAAGGGGACTAGGGTTTCATGTGTGTACTATCAATAAAAATGCCCATACGAAAAAGTCTGGAAACTTATTAAATGATCCTCGTATATTAAAGTTGGTGACCGTAGTCGAGGGCGACCCAAAGGCTACTACACCGAGATGTTGGGGAAGGCGCAACTCCTTTCCTAGATTACTCTACTTTTCCCTTAATCCGTACCATTTTTGAGTCTTTGATATGACTCGACCTGGGATTGAACCCTAGTCTCCCGGGCTATTGGCCAACATTCTACCCGCCACTGATTGTAATAGTTTTTATACTGGTCTAGAGTATAATTATAGTTTTATTCTCCTCCCATTGCTATCTTTTTAGTTCTATTTGATTCATCAAATGCTTTTTAAACGTTTGTTTTATCATATCTATTTAATTTATCTTTCTTTCTCTCTCTCTCTCTCTCGATATATATATATATAGATATAAGTATTCGTGAATGTGTGTAAGCGTATATTTCCCTCTGTGTGTGTGTGTGTGTGTTCAGTAAGAAATTACGTTTCATTAAAGAAAACTAATGTCAGGTAAATTCATTTAAACATAAGGATGTGTGAGTCTTACGCATCCTCTATTATATAACCTAGAAAACGTCTACAGATTTTCATTGTTTTCGCAGAAAACCCAAGAATTTTTTAAACGTGGAATCGAAAATTTCCAGTTAAGCTGCAGTCGTTGAAAATGAAAGAGATTAATTACATTTTTATGATAACATTTGAATAACAGTTAGATAGATAGATTGTCACATCACATGAATAGTCAGGAAAATAGAACATCCATACAGTATACATTATTGACCATAAATAAGTAGAACCTAACATATACTTTATTAAAAAAATTAGATTCTCTCAACAGATACCAAAATTTGAAGTAGAAAATTATACTTTCATTAAAACACTTTAACTAAAGATGTTAATATGCAACTGTTCAAATATGAGTAAATTCCCCCCCTATATATATATATATATATATATATATATATATATATATATATATATATATATATCATCCACAGACAGACAGTTCCGTAGTATCAAAACTCTTCAGTGTTCTATTTTCCTGACTATTCATGTGATGTGACAATCTATCTATCTATCTATCTATCTATCTATCTATCTATCTATCTATCTATCTAATGTCTGTCCTCTCAGTTGCGAGGAATTGCGAGGATGGCTTTGTAATGATTCTTAAATTACTCTCTTGTTAGATGAATTGGTTTTAGATATTTGTTGTTCCAATATTTTCTTCATTAATACCCGGTGAGACGATGCTTGTCTTTACATCGTTTGTGACGCAAAAGACAGATCAGGTTCTCCTGTTGTTGGTAAAGTTCATATTCCACCTGAGGTCTCTGCATGTGACTTTTCTGTCCTTCTTGTGATTAGCAAGCATTGTTACATTCTTCAAAAGCCCATTGAGCCTCAGTTAAGTCTAAAAATTCCTGAAAGAAAGAACTTGTTTCCATTCTTTGTTTTTGTTTATTTATCAACAGTGATTCCTTACACTCTGTCATCGGCGCTAAAAAATCCTGAGACCGGATGTCCCCTACCCGTTCAAAGATGGGGGATCGTGTTCTTACTATGACACTTAACTGTATTGCATGGCGTCAGTCTTGGAGATCTGGGGAGTGTGGCGTACTGCTTTATTGCCATTACTCTCAGGTCTACTCTGACCCGAAGTGGTAGAACCTCTTAGGGTCTCTTGTATGAATCAAACAGTGTTTTTGAATTATTTAATATACCCGAAACTATTTAAATGTGTGCATACAAATAATCAACTTAAAAAAGAATTATTGGTATTACATTGCAATGCTTGAAACCATGTAATTGTGGCAAAGAAAACTATCATTGTTATATAGTGATACTTTAAATCATCTGACTGTGAGCAAACAAATAATTTATGGCTCATTTAATAATGTTACTAAGAAACTATTCACTAAGAAATCATATATAATTTAAACAGGATTTAGTATTAAATAACCATCAAAGGTTGGTATGCCATTAAACCAAATAACCTCACCTAAGTTAATTTCGGCTAAAACGCTTGGTGAAAATAACCACGAGGAATTATCAAGATTCGCTGCCGTCAATGAAAAGATAATTCCCTCTTATCTTAGGGAAAGGCTTCTTACATTTTTTGCTGTTGCGTGATCATCTCACCCGGATAGAATAAAAGTTAGGAAAGGAAGGTAAACAATATCTTTTCTTTTTAAGTTCAAAAAGTTGTTTTTTTATTGCTTGTGTTTCCTTATATTCCAAGTCTGTAGAGATGACAAAGTTTTTGTCGAAGATACACCACAACTGTGTTAAAGATTAATCTTCTCGCTCGATCCACTTTCTTCATATCTTGAGATCAAGCTGATTTGAACTCCCAAATGCACTCTCTTCTGATTGTGTCTCTCTCCAACTGACTCTATCTCATTATATCTCCGCTTGTTCTTAACATTTATCAAATCATGAGCACAGCGCATGATCATAATTTTTGTGATCAGAAAATTATATCAGTGTGTTTATACTCTTGTATCCAAACAGCCTCTAAATTAAGGCATTATACATATTCATCGCGGAACCAAATGTATGTTAATCTCTTGAAGGCAGAGGAGAGTCGTTTTATCTATTTACAGTTGAAAACTGTCCTCCTCTGCTAACCGCTTTCACTTCGAATTTCGCCCTAGCAGTGTTCTTGTTAATTGTTTCGGCTGTCCAGTGATAGTTTTATGGCTTTTATGTAACTATCGTTCTACTAGATTAGTTGTCTTTGGAACCTTTCGAGGTTATTCAGATGAAGGTTGACGTTGTATCTTGTTTTAGATTTGTGTAACTGGGTTGACTCAAGTGACTATTAAATTATACATAGAGTTTATTTGACGGTTATTGTTAGATATGATAATCTAAAATCGTACTTTTAAGGGAATTTATGGCGGACGAATTAATATGAGCTTTCTAACTTGCTCTATTGTATCTATGTGTTCCAGCAGCAGTAACAGACTGGGACAAACAGTTCACCTGGCTGGCGGTGGAATAGAACTGTGTTCGTTCTGTACGGGTTATGTAACTTGTCCCTGATTTTTAAATTTGAAATGTTATTTTGATCTAAGTACTCAATTTTGTCAGTCACACAGATTTCAGTAATTCAAATTCAGACGATCTTTGTCGCATGGGCTGAACTTGTCGTAACCTAAAGAAACTCCTATTTTTTTAAAATTCTAAACTGAAAGTCTACCAAAACTGCTGTTGTAATTCCATCTCACTATAAATCAGTAACCAAAAAATCTGACTCGCCATTCGGCCTTGCCCAGCCTCGAGCGAACAGAAAAAGAGTGTGACACTGTTCCAGTTTTCAGATTCTCAGACTTGCCCACTACTCTTATTGATTTTTTAGGGCATTCCTATTCCCACTACCACAAATAACCTGATCGGGGCACTGGATTTTAACTTTTTACAACTACCTCTCAGAGCACAGGTCTTTTCTCGCTACTATTGCCCTTTTCAGAGCAAGTCAATAGCAACCCGGAACAACACTAGCGAGTACGATGACCTATTAGCAGGCGGACGACACCGCTCGAACCACCAGCAGAGTAACGACTCCAAGTACCTCAAGCCATATAATCTGGCCTACGAACCGCTAGCCTCACAACACCAGTCCACCTTCCAGTTATCATTGACTAACCCCGGTTAACCGCCGAATTAATCACCAGGACGTTGATACTTTCACCGTTAACAGGAATTTCACACCAATTTCTTTTTTTTGCATTTCTCGCCAAATAAAAAGTTAGCTTCCCTTTAAACTTATTCACTTGCCTTTGTTTTTCTAGTTTTCACCGTTATCACTCATTTCTAAAAGTTTGCAGAATCGATGTATTCATCGGCTCCGCAATAATTCACGAAAATTCTCGAAGTGAACTTCTAAAATAAAATGCAATATTCGCATGGGAGTAGAAAAGAATAAGCTTCAAACTTACGATTCATTAAAAGATATCAATCAAGCAGACACAATTTTAATCATCCATTTATTCAGCTGACCGGAAATTCTCTGCGGCAAATGTGAACTGTTTCCACACGTGTTCAAAGTCAGCGTTGATTTTCAATTATGGTTACCAACCTGAAAAATTAAAATCATCCGGTGATATCCAAACAGATTTCGTTCAACAATTAATTTCCCTTCATCTTTTCTTTCTATTTTTTTCTTTGGAAAAGCAGAACGATTTAGCTAATTTGTTGTCTAATTTGTTGTTTTTATTGTTTATTTTTGTTTAGTTGGGTTTTCCCTAATAAAAATCTGAATGTTGATTTATCTTATTCTTTTATTCTTTTTTTATTTTCAACTTCTGAAAAGCTGTTAAGTTGAGCTTGAATTATCCGTTCTTTTTTCCCGAATGCTGAAAAATGTACTTATTTTCTGTTCTATAAAATTCTACTGTCCATCCACCACTTTTGCTCTTTCTCTCCCTCTCTCTTTCTCTCTCTCTCTCTCTCTCTCTCTATATATATATATATATAGCGATCACTCTACTGGTAACTTCTTCTCTCTATCTTACACAAATTACTCTTTGGCCTCTCGTAGCTGAAATAAGATTTTCATTATAGAGTTTTTTAAAAATCGAATCCTGATTTTTAAGACAAACTAACATTCTCCAAGCTGATGTTGGTTAAGCAGAAATAACTTTATTAAAACTATTTGCAAAGATCGCCATCCAAAAATAATACGTAATATCCTGGATATGACTTATGAATGCTCTTGATAGTTGGGCTCCAGTTCTAGAAATCTGAGTTGCTTGTAGTCATTACTTCCAAGTCCACTCTGACTCGGAGTGGTCGTTCTTTTTAGGGTTGCATCTACAGGTAAAAAAATCTCTATAAAAATGATTTGAACTAGATGGGAATACTTTCTACCATATAACAGTGTGTTAATTATTTGTATTGATTTACATGATGGTAACTTCATCTTACTCCATACTATTATGGATTATTATCATTACTTTTTGAAAGCATATTTTGCTAATTTTTGGTATGAGATTGGTATAAAATGAACCTTATAACTGTATGCAAATAACTCATTAGAAAATAGGAATATTTAATTAAAAATCATAAAAAATTGTATAAATTACTAGAAAAATAATAATGAAAATAAATGATACTGTATAACTGTGTGCAAATAAATGATTAATATAGTCAAATAAAAAAGTGGAATTTAAAATAATGATTGCAATAGAACTTTGAAAACTTAGTTAAGATTAGAATAAAACATTGACAAATGAGTCAAAATTTGGTATTGAATAAGCAAAAAAGAGTCGGTATGCCGTTAAACCAATAAACCAAACCAAACCCTTCTTTTTGTTCAATATCTATTGATTTTAATGCCATGTCAGCTCGTCTCGGGTTATTTTATGCCAAGAGGGAAACACGTTCATTATATGTTTATATCTATATATCTGTGTAGTTGTTTTTGAGTATTTTTTTCACACAAGGTCCCATTGAATATGAAAAATTTAAAACAGATGCATTTGACCCATACTAACAGTTAATGACACTCCATGTCAGAATGGACCTGAGAGTAATGGTAATAAAGGAGTACGCCACACTCCCCAAAGTTCCAGAACTGATGCCACACAATTAGATACAGGTAAGTGTCATACCCAGAACACGCCCCCTCTTTTGGGAAGGGGTAGGGATATCCAGTCTGCGGATATTTTAGCGCCGACGACAGAGTGTAAGGAATCCCTGTTGATAAATAAACAAAAACAAAGAATGGAAAAAAGTTCTTTCCTTCTGGAACTTCTCTCCATGGTAAAGAATTTACCAAACGTGAAGATTTTTAACTTACCTTAGGCTCAATGGGTTTTCGAAGAATGTGACAGTGTCTGCTTATCACAAGAAGGACAAAAAAGTCACACGTAGAGACCTCAGGTTAAATATGAACGTTACCAACAAAAGGAGAACCTGATCTGTCTTTTGCGTCACAAACGATGTAAAGACAAGTACCGTCTCACTGAGTGAGACGGTGCTTATCTTTACAAATCATATGGGAACAACAAATATCTAAAACCAATTCATCTAACAACAGAATTTATCTTTTCGATAAGGAATCTGTAATGTTCAAGTTCTTCTTTCAAACTGTTTTTGGCTTATTAACTTTGATAATTTCTGAGTGCTTTTTAATAGTAGTTTTGTTTCAGACTGTGTCAACTATTGCAGATATCTTTAAAAAATTTTTCTAAATTCTAACCAAAATTGTCTCTTTTAATTTGCAGGATAATGGTTATTTAATTATTTCGTTGTCATTCAGATATGTCATGTACCATAGTGTATATCTTGTGGAAACATTTAATGACGTGTGGGCCATGATTCACATTTATCATGAGAGAGAATATTCGATTTTTCAAAACAACAATAGACCGACTAGGTTAGAAAATCTTGGTGATTTTGGCATGATTTTTAGAATATTTTCCAGAATAATGTCTTCATTGAACACCATTGCCTATGCAGATTTAAATTAGTTTAACGATCAGACGCCGGTATTTTAGTCTTGTCAGTGTGGCTTAGAATACGGTATATGTCTTCCCTGCATAGGGGTAAGATCTCCTACATGAAAGGAGCATCCTGATATGACAGTAAACTGCATCCAGTCGTCAAGTTCCAGTCTTGATCTCTGGGTAGTGTGGTGTACCACTTCATTGCCATTACTCCCAGGTCCACTCTAGCCAGGAATGTTTGTACCTGTTAGGGTCCTATCTTATGTCAAATAGATCTTTATTATTAATTAATATTAATTATTAGAATTAGATCGTGTAGCTACTTGAAATATTACTTATATTAAGACTGCCTTCGGTATCAAATAACCCAGCAAGGGTTGAAATGCCGTAAAAATAACCAAATAAACAACCAACTATCTTTCAAACGGCCCTAATTACCCGAGATTGTAAAACTTTTTTTCAAATTTGTGATATGATGTTTTCGAAAAACCTATGAAACGAATTGAGTTGCACGCGTTTTATGACGGAAGACCATAGAAATGAAATGCAAAATTTCAGCTCACGAGTCTGTTATAAGTGATTCAATTATAATTTATTAAATAGAAATAATTTTTCGAAACCATGTAATTGTTAGAAAAAAGACTGCGTCAGTAAAAACCCAACAAATTTTGATGTACCTTAAAACCAATCCAACCCAACCCAACCCAATGCAACCCTGTTTTTTTCTATACAGAAAAAATTGTAAGTGAAACACAGTCAAATTATATCCATCCCCAATAATGTCACAGTTTTGTGGGTAACATTGTCGTTTTGCATATGACACAGTAAACAAGTTTGATTCAAGTTAAAACCTTTCCGCTGCTGTAATCCTTCGATTTCAACAAATGCATAATTCTCTTGTGTGGTGCGGAATTCCAAGACACAAATACTCGCCCAAAATCCTTCTGCTACTTAAAAGTATCAGAAGGTCGCAGTGAAAGAATTTAAATACTAAGGGATGAAGTAAAGGTAGGTTTTTGCTTACATTGCACGAATGTGTAATTTTATTGTTATATTCTAGGTTGTAACACTTAAATTCATCCTATGCCCATTCAAAACACAAAAAATCTAGAAGTTCGGTCGAGTTGAGAATGGGTGTATAAAAGACATTAAATGTCACTGGGAGAATTTTCTTTGGCGTTGAGTTATAAAAGAGAAGAAACCTTTGAGGATCGAAATCACAAAACGGTCAGCAATCGGCGTGATTTGTTTACAAACACCTACTTAACGACGGGCATTAAAACTGAGCACATTGAAAGCACCGGGCAAGTATTGTGATATACTTATGGCCTGTGTGCAAAGATTAATATTAAATAACAACCTCTCTTAGCTGAAGTCATCCTGACAGTACCGGTTCCCATCGGAACACTGAAGTTAAGGTTGCGACGGGCTTGTTCAGTTCTTCAATGGGTTACCATTTCAAAAATAGCAGATACTATAAGCAACTTGAAACATGTGTGTTCGACTTAGTAAAACTTGACAAGTGATAATAAACTACTGCAGACTTATTGCCAAGTCACGCTTAAAAGCATTAGTGCAAGTTAGATCAAGGAAGTTAAGGCAGTGTTGAGCTCGTTCAGTGATTAGATAGGTGAACATTTCGGATCAGCAATTACTGCCAGCAAATTAAGCCCTGTGTATGGTAGTATTGATCCAAACCCCATACAGTCTCGCCGATTAATCGTTGTTTTTTTAAAGAAGTCGACCGCTGTTTTTTTTTGTCGAAACTGCAGAAGTTACGGATCAGATTCAGAAAGGGAAAAGAAACAAAACGAACTTGAGAAGTAAATTTACAGATGATATTTTTTCTCGAACCAATATTAAGGCGGCTTGTATGAGACTTAGCTTTTTAGCTTAAATCAAGCAGATCCTAACTATTGAGATATCGGTGGTAGCCAGGTCACTAACTCACTCTGTCTAGTTGCGACTCACCTTTAGCCCATCTGGGGTGTCCTCGTGGTGTAATGGTTAAAGCGATGAACTGCGGAATCGTAGTACGCGAGTTCGTACTCCAGTCGCGCTATTACGTTCACTTTCGGGCAAATACCCTTGGGAAAGGTATGAACCCCCTTATTCTCCCTCCAGCTATGGGTAAATAGTAGGACGGACTAGGTTCTTCAGCCTTGGTGAGGCAACTAGTCTAGGAGAAGGAAAACTCTGAATTCAAACCTGTTAAACTCTGCTTAAAAATTGACCTTGTGTCATCTCCTGCCCGAGCGGAGGGGTTGGTAAATAGTACCTTTAGCCCATCTTGAGACTAACCTCGAACTGCTAGGGGATCCATTACTTCTGTAAAATATATTAGTTATTTCCGAGAAAAAAAAACACTCTTTTACTCTTTGATCATCCAAGTACTGACAACATTAACAATGATAATCTTGTATGCCAACCTTTGACCTTATTAGCACTGAAGACTTCTGTTTATTTGAGACATTAACAGAAATAATCATTTCATTTCCATTGAGTAATCCTTCTCCTTCTATTTAATTATTTAGAAACATTTTTCTTCATATTTTACAAAATATCTTTAAAATTTTGCTGACCTCTAAACCTTTTAAACTACCTGTTTAAGATTATTATGCACACACATCCATGTACATGTATATGCTACACCCATGCTTATATATACACATCTAGACACGCTCGCACCGATATGCATATGCACTATTGCGCCAAATATGCACATCATATGCGTTTATTGAGTCACATCAATTGCTAAACTAAAGAAAACTTGCTAAACAGTTATATATCCATTTTTCCAGGTGATAAAATTGACTCAGTCATTTTAAGGTGTTTTTTCATGAATTGATAGGTAAATGACAATATTTTGTTAATGATATCTTGAATATAAAATTTTTGATAGTTGATAATTTTTCAAGTATTATCCATTTGAATTGCTTTTCATCGCAACTCATCTGGATCATCACTGGTGAGAATGGAATTCATATTCCCTTCTGCCACGAGAAAGCCTGGTTCTGACACACCAACTCAACAAGAATATAGTTGGTATTACAGAGCTTCAAATAATTCTTATAAAGCCACGCAATGTCCTTGTCTCTGATTGATCGCTGCCCTATTTATTTTACACACATACCAGAGTATATTCTTTATTCATGATAAAGCTCTGTTAGTCATTATAATTAATGATTTTTTACTGCTATTATCTTTCATCTTCCCAGTACTAGTTGCTATTTATGGCAACTCACTTCAAGATAAAGGATAATACAAGTCAAAATTATTAATAACAATGATTGAAAGAGTTTCGTCAAGAAATAAATGTAAAAAATAGATCCGTTTTTCCTTTTTTTGCTTTGTCGATTTTTGAAAGCTCAACGGAATTGCTTAAAAGCATGACTCGACAATGGCACCGGTTAAGGCCGTCGGCAAGCAGATCATTTTCTTGTGTCTTGCAATTGTATTTTCCAGAGGGAAAATTATCAACAAGTAAAAAAGAATACACAGTAAAGAGGCTGACCAGAGTAAGGTGACAAATCGAGAGAAAAATCAATTGGTGATACTGTATGGAAAGGAAAAGAAAAAACATGGTAGAATACTGCAAGGGGTTTAAATAGAAATACAGAAATAAATAAATAAATAAATAAATAAACAGATAAAAGAAAAAGAAAAAACAAATAGAAGAGGCTAAAAGAAAAAGAGAATCATAAAAATAGAGAGAAAAGAAATGGTAGGAGGACCGAGAAGCATAGGGGAGAGAGAGAGAGAGAGAGAGAGAGAGAGAGAGAGAGAGAGAGAGAAGAAAGGAACATAGTAGAAGTGAAGCAGATTATGGATACGGAAAAAAGTAGGAGATAGGAAGGAATAAAAAAGGACAAAAATGGGAGAAAGAGAAATTAAAAATTGAAAAGAAAGGAGTGAGTAGAACTGTGAGAAATAAAGTAGAAAGGACAATAAGGATCAGGAGATAGAAATACAAAAAATAAGATACATACATGTATATACAGAGAGAGAGAGAGAGAGAGAGAGAGAGAGAGAGAGAGAGAGAGAGAGAGAGAGAGAGAGAGAATAATTGTTGACGAATCCTTTATTCAAGAAGTAAAAATTATTGAAAAATATTGCAATGCCAAGTGAAGAATTTCTTTCACTTTTTAAAAAAAAGATTTTAATTTCTTTTTTGTATTTGAAAAATTTCAGAATCTGCACAGGCTGCGTTTTTCAAATTCATCCATTTTTTCCCGTAAAAGCCTGCTTCGGCCTAATACTTTGATGGCATTTACTGGCAGTAAAAAAACAAAAATAAAAACAAAAACAAAACAAAACAAAAACAAATATTAAAACCATATAATACAGAATATCCGGAATTAGAATGCAGAACAGAAATCGTATTAGTATTTTTGAGGAGTGGACATAAGAATTATATAAATAGGCTGGTTAAGACAGAAAAAAAAAAAAAGAGAATATCAATACGAAAAAGGAATATCATCAATATGACCATCAGCTGAGATAGTTGTGCCTTTCCCAACAGTACAAGAAATGATAAAAGGCACGCTTAGCGACTCAAGTTCAAATCTTACACAAGCCTGTTTGCGTTTCACTGGTCTTAGGAATGGCATAATTCCATCCCTTCTTCTTCACTTAGGGGTTAATTGTGGAATAGATTTGGATTTATTTTAGCCCAGAAGACTCTAAATTCAATTTTCTCAATTAAAAAGTTGACCTTGTTTCATACTCTTCATGTAGTGGAGGGGTTGGATAAATACATACAAGTCAAGTTTGGATATCTTTTTAAATGAGGCTTTTCAAAACAGACAAGCTTACCGACTTGGAAGAATTGAATAACGCACATCCTATCAAGAATAGATTCTCTTTATTGTGACATATGCTGATCTAAGTGAATGTTGAGAAGTTTACGAAGGCAGCTCATTAAAGCAAGATGAAATGATGGAATAAAAAAAAAGAAGTTGTATTTCGACAGGATAAAAAAATATCTTAACAGTATAAGGGCACCTGAAAATACAAAATTAAAGATTATTAAAAATTCATTTTATCATTAAGGGTTTTCGGATTATTGTCTTTGGAAGAGCCTGTTGACATTATATTCGAGAACTTTGACCTCGACACACCCCAGGTTAGACGTTCAAACAGGAAAAGGAAATTTACAAATCCTCTGAGCGTCGATCCAAAAAGAAGAAAGTACTAAACAGCTTTTTTTTTCTCTACAAAAAATACCTCTTGGAAGTGGGGTGTTATGGGACCGTTACCTACCCATTGATGGACTCTTCCAAATCCTATATTAATCAAGAGCCAGGTTCTCTCGTCGGTCGGTCGTCGTGAGATTGGATAGAGACTGGATATTCGACTGACAAGCAGGTCAAGCTTACGCCATCACTTTTCTCGGTATCTTGTTACTTCAATATATCCTTAAACTTATACCGTGTTCAGAGCTATCGTGTTCCCAAACTGGGCTACATCAGAAACAAAAAAAGAACACAACTTTATTATTAGTAGAGTTATTAAACCGGCTCATTGGCCTAGAGGGTAGTGAGTTCGCCAAAGGTCCGGGAGACCTGGGTTCAATCCCAAGTCGCGTCATACCAAAGACTTTAAAAATGGTACTTGAGCCCAACTTGCTTAACACTCGGCAATATAAGGGTAAGTGGAGCAGTCCTGGGAAAGAAGTAGCGCCCTCCCCTTCACTTCGGTGCTGTAGCTATTGAAAAGGGAGCCTTCTGGTTGCCCTTGACTACGGTTGCCAACTTTACTTTACTTATTAACCATCACTTGGGTCCCATATATTGAAACGCCCAATAATTTACTGAGTTTAGCTGTCTTTGGCACAAGTTCAGAAGTATATTTAGACACTCTATATATGATTTATCAACAAATAGTTGGTAGATGACATTTTAAACGTACCAGAGCTCATTTGTTTGCTCACAATAATTTATTTTATTTCAAGTATTGCTATGTAACACAGACAATTCAATTTAACAATTAAACGTTTTCAAGTACTACTATGTAACACTATTCTATTTAACATTAATAATAAGCTTGCACATAGTGAAATGGTTAAACAGTTCTACTTGACCCATAGATGAGACCTTAATAGATAATACTGCTCCGGGTCAGAGTGGACCTGGGAAAATGGCAATGAAGAGATACTCCATATTCCCCAAAGATTTTGGACTGGATCCACTCCATTAAGTTGTTTAGCATCATATCAGGACACTCATTGCGGGGCTGTCTTACCCCTCTGAAGAGATACAGTCGATGCGTTATACAGTCCCAACCGACTGGGCTGGTGGGTTATTTTATGCCAAACCCATCCTTGTAAAAGGACATTAATAGTGCAATTTAATTCTTAGCTCGGGGGGAATAATCATATTAGTAAGGTGCTGGTTAGTAAATCCTCACTTTTAATAACGACCTTCCTGTATTTCGCTGTACGTCTTTATTTCATGTCACTGATTTTATCACACATCTTGAATAATTGTCAACTTTTGTTTTATTTCATCTTTAAGCCTGGCCTAGGGGTTAGAGTGTTCGCCAATGGCCCGGGAGACCTGGGTTCAATCCCAGGTCGCGTCATACCAAAGACTCAAAAAATGGTACTTGATACCTCCTTGCTTAACACTCAGCATTATAAGGTACGGATCAAGGGTAAAGTAGAGCAATCCAGGGAAGGAGTAGCGCCCTCCCCTACACCTTGGTGTAGTAGCTATCGAAAAGGGAGCCTTCGGGTTACCCTCGACTATGGTCGCCAACTTTACTTTTACTTAGTATTACTAATGATGCGTCCATTATATAATAACATATGATATTATATACATGTGCTGCCGTAGTAAAATTACAATAACAACAACAACAACAGCAACAACAACAAGTGCGCGTCCAGTAGACTGGGTCCTAGAGGATCATTCTTAGATCGGGCCAAAGCTTCATTACCATTAATCTTAAATGCACCGGCACTATCTTACAATACTGCCAGACTTTGTTGTTTTTTTCCCTCTCATTTTATGGGAATACTAGATCAAAATGCAGCCTCTTCATATAATCTTTTGTTTTATTCACAACTTTCCGACAACGAAGCATTAATTCAACGATATAAGATTTAAATTAACTGACAAGATGGTACAACAATATACGGATTGAGTATATAATTTCCGCGAAGTCACGTGCAAAGTCACGTGCTAAGTCAGATCGTAATAAGAAATAATAAGTTCTATGATGTTATTTTGAATTGTTTGACGAGATGATAACGCCAAACTCATTGGTAAGTTGAGGACCATTTTGCTTGATTAAAGTTCAAGCGATTATTTTTAAAACTGTTAACCCGTTTTGATAAACAAAGGCATCCCATGTCGGGAACTCTTGACTACGGATTTCTTCTATCGATTAGCGCGAAGTGAAATGCGCACACAAACACATACACACACTCACACACACATATATATATATACATACATACAAACACACATATGTATATATATATATATTTGAATATACACATATATTTATTATACACCCACACATATATATGTATATAAAGAAACACATAGACCAGTAGATAGTGAGAGAGAGAGAGAGAGAGAAGGTGAGAGAGAAGAATTTAGGGATTTACGTCGTTATCGACATAGGCGTTCGATTTTAGGGAGATATCTCATCACAGTTTTCCATAAATAGTGTTGTTTTACTCCACCTTTATGGTGCATGCCCCATTTCTTTGTGAAGGGGTATCATTTGTATGGTCTTTCCTAGAATCATCCGTCTTTTCCTGGAGGTGTGTATTAAAGAATATCATATTTACTGCTACTTGACCAATAGATGGGACCCAATTTGTTGTTTTACTGTGACAAACCTCCCTCCAGAATAAAAGATTGAGTGTCATCTATAGATCAAATAGAAATATTTAATCATTATTTTTCAATACTTGAAATAGGACTATCTATGGGTCAAATATAATTGTGTGCGAATAAATAACCTCTGGCTCGTAATATGTTATCTATAAACTATTCATTTATAAGTTATATATATCTAATTTATCTATAGGATTCGGCATTTAATAACCTACAAGGGTTGATATGCCATAAAACACAACCAACCAACCAACCAACCAACCAAGCAAACAAACAAACCAATAAAAAACGAAAACAACAAATGTGTCTGTGTGTGTGTGTGTGTGGAGGCACACATGGCTTAACAGTTATCGTCGTACCAAATGAACTCAATGATCGGAGTTCAAATCCTGGACGAGTCTCTACGCATCTCACTTCGCGCTAAAGACATTAGGAAAGGCATGAATCTATCTTATCTACTTTATTTATTGGTAAATATAACAGACCGAATTCTGTAGCCTTGTTCAGTTAAACAGTTTAAGAGAAGGAAAAACTCTGAATTTGAAACATGAGGAGTGTTGTTCGTGAAAATCATCATCATTTTTTTCTTATCCGCTTATCTAAAAGGTTTGACTAATTTGTGACAAGGCTTTACCACTATAAGCAAATAACCAAAGATCCATATGTTTAACTAGGCTCTCATACGTTGAGATCGATGCAAGAGTTCATTATATATATATATATATATATATATATATATAGTTTAAGCATTTTTTTCGCAATTTATATAGAAACCAGGTCTTTCCAGTATTTGTAATAGATGAGCCTTATCTTGCGACGTTGGTATATGACGTACAGGCAATGAGTTTGTTTTTAGAGTTGTTCTCCTGTAAGCTACTTTGTCTCTCTTAATATTTACCCATAGTTGAGAAGAGAAGTGAATTCCTACCTTTCCCAAGGGCATTAGTGTGAATTGAAACGCAAAAAGCCGGAATTCGAAAACGCCTCGCCGATTCCATTTTCCACGCCGATAATCAATACACAACCCGGGCCAACAGTTTGAAGACAATCGTTCTTTTTTGTTGCTAGTAGTTTCTACATGCGGAAAACAATGCAGAATTTTATTTCCAAGAGGAAAGAGAGAGAAAGAGAGAGAGAGAGAGAGGGAGAGAGAGAGAGATAGAGAGAGAGAGAGTATATATTATATATATGTGTATTGCCTATACATACATACATACATACACAAACACATACATAGACCCACACACGCATATATATACATACACACACAAATATATATCTATATAGAGAGAGATAGACGGAGAAGGGTGAGATGATATATATATATATATATATATATATATATATATATATATTTGAATATACACATACATATTTATTATACACACACACATATATATGTATATAAAGGAACAAATCGACCAGAAGATAGCGAGAGCAAGAGAGAGAGAGAGAGAGAGAGAGAGAGAGAGAGAGAGAACAAACTATTTAAAACATCTTTCCTCCGGCATCATAAAATGAATTGGGTTTCTACGGTGGACGAGAAAATTTTCGCTGTTTTCTGACTTGCTTACAGGCGACGCCATATCCATGAACTGGCATTGTGTTGGCATTCACAGAAAGAGAGAGATAGACAGAGAAATGTCAGTTTTGTCGTTGTGCCTGTGGCTAAAAAAAAAAACAAAATCAAAAAACATGAGACAATGAACAGTCAGCCGGACGACGGTGCTTGTGAAATAAGAAATCGCCTCTCAGACTCGGAGCAGCCACAAATTAAAATATCGAGACGGACTAAGTATATGCACTACCATTATGCAGGTCAGCCACCTCAATTTCGGTATCTGCAAAAACCCAAGATATGCAGATTTAGTGATTTTGCTGAATCCTTTATGCTTAGCTTGGTGAATGCTCTCTATGAAATAATTAACCATTATTGTCTATTAGTAAAATAGCCGGTCAATCAACAAGAATTAGAGAAAAATAGAGAGAAAGAGGGAATAAAAACTGAGAAATACAATAGTTGATTTGTTAATAATCGCTTTCCTAAAGCACAGAACTGGATTACAAAGCATGCCAAAATTAGCTGAATTAGAACTGTTTGAATAAACTGAATAGTTTGAAATGGAAATGTTTTTGACAATTACACTGTGTACTCATGCTCGACTGAATTATTTGAAATAGAACAGAGCATTTGTATAAAAATGGATTTGGTTTTAAATAACATACAAAGGTTGATATGCCATAAAAATCCAACCAACCCACCAACCAACCAAAGCATGTCGGTATATACATAGTGTGTGGTTTATTTGTTTAATGACTTATCAACTCCTTATGGGTTATTTAATGCCAAAATTTGCAAATGTTTCGTTGTATTTTTTAATGTTTCATTGCATTTTGTTTTTTGCACTTTTAAAAATTCGTCATTAGTGATTTGTTTGCACTGTTATATAATGTCAAGTAATCTTATTATTCTCATATAGTTGCATGGTTTCAAATATCTAATAATCTTCAGAGGGTTTTTTCTCTCAATGGGTGCTCACTAGGACAACTCTTGTGGCATTATATATCTAATTGAAGTGTTAGTTTAGAAGTTTTTATGCAGTTCATCATAAACATTTAATTTGTTTTGACTGATTATTTTTACGGCTTCGGTTATTCTAGGTCAGTATTTTTTACGATTAAAATTCTTGATTTAAAAAAGTAATTTACGATTACCATTTAATAATAATCGTTTGTTTGCACACAATTATATGGTATCAAGTATTCGTATCTAATACAAAGCATTTTCAACCATAACTGGAACCACAACAAGTACTTCCATTTAGTGTCAGAGTAGACGTGGAAGCAAGGACAACAAAGGAGTAACTCGATATTTTCTAGATCTCCCGACTTGGATACATTTTAGTGTCATAATCCGGACACATGTCGGTGAAAATGCCTTCTATATTTACTGTGACAATGTCTAAAACTTTGAGCAGATACACAATTATAAAGAAAGGATTGTAATTTAAAACATTTTTTTTTTATATATAACTTCGTTTCACGCTGCTGACATCATCCAAACGGTAGCTGAAAGTCATACGATGTTGATTTATAAAATTTGAAAATCCGCAAACTGGAATATTGCTCAAATTTGCGGTGAAAGCTGATCCCAAATTAACAACGGACACAAATCTAAGGATCAAATAGATCAGTTTAAAAACTATTAGGATCATTAAACTGCAAATAATTCGTATCATTAGGAAGAGTTTCTTGAAATGATTGTTTTCAAAGGATAATTCTTTTGTTCTTTTAGAGTTTCTCACACCAGTTGTTTTTCCATGAAGTCCAAGTGATAGCAAGTCTCCCCAGCTCCACTGGAATATTCTTGCCGATATCAACAGTGTTATGGTCTGGACAATTTCAATTCTTTCGCGGATTTTTGTTCACCTCTTCTCTTTTCAAGTTTCTCGGGTATTATTATTATTATTATTTTAATCCTAGTGAGATATTCACACCAGAGTTATCTGGCGGTCTTTCACGGGAGGTGACTGCAAATTTCCTCAAGTCTCCAGGACTCTTCTGAGTATTTTAGCCACTTTTAACAAAGGTGTGGATGCTTTCGATTCCTCCTCTGATTTTCAACCCCTCCAATCTTTTTTCCAAGCAATTCGGGGTCATTCCAAGCGCACCAATTACAATTGCTATCACCATCACCCTCTTGTTCCACAACGTTTTTAGTTCTCCAGAAAGGTTCAAGTATTTGTCGATCTTTTCGTGTTCTTTTACTGTCACTATGTGGTCGGCCGGAACGGCAAATATTTTAGAAACCTAGTTCTTTTTTTTCTTGTTAATCAAAACTAGATCTGGTCTTCTATTTGAGATTCGGCAATCCATTTATAGCTGATAATCTCAGAGTTATTTACACATCTCATTCTCAAGGTTTGGTTTGATTTCTTTCTTTAATGGTATATTAAGGTGCCCGTGGTGTAATGGTTATCGTCGCAGGAATTGGACACAGTGACACGAGTTCAATTTCTGGACTGATTGTATTTCACATAGCAATAATACCCTTGGGAAAGGTATGAATCCAATTATTTTCCCTCCAGCTATGGGTAAATAGTAGGGCAGACTGGATTCTTCAGCCTTGGTGAGGCAACTAGTCTAGGAGAAGGAAAACTCTGAATTCAAACCTGTTAAACTCTGCTTAAAAAAATTGACCTTGTGTCATATCCTGCCCGAGCGGAGGGGTTGGGTAAATATGATTTAATGGTATATTAACCTTTGTAGGTTATTTATTGCTTAAGCCATTCTTGTAGAACAGCAGTGATACTATTTAACCTCTAGCTAGAAGAATAATACATTTCCCAAAGATATTAATCCGAAATTGAATATAATAGTGCGAATAGAGTTCGAACTCACTTACTTCGATGTTGCATTCCAGTATTTTAGCCATATACCACAGGGTTCCCCACCTCATTCCCCACCTCATTCTCAAGGATGGATTCTGGTTTGTGTATTTACCATTTGCTAGTTTGGTAACATTATAATTATTATTTATAAAGACACGAGAGCTAAATTCCTGATATTGACACTGATTTCTTTGACATCGTCGGCGGAGCTTTCAAGATACAATTTCTCGTTATAATAGTCTAGATTATGTACTACGAACGTCAACAGATATCATGAAATAAAATGATTTCATACCCAAAAGGCAAGAAATAGACGAATCCATCAGAAGCTATTACTGATGCAAACTACGCAGATGACTTAGCGCTTCTTGAAAATACATCTGCTCAAGCTGAATCTCTAGCATATAGCATAGAACAAGAAATAATAGGTATTGGTCTCTACGTAAACTAAAATAAAAGTCATGTGGTTTAATCGAGATGATATCATCTTATTAAATAGCAAGCCTCTAAAATTAGTAGACCTATTCATAATACCTCGGTAGCTATATCTTATTTACAAAAAGAGTTATGAAGATACGCGTGGACTCCTATTGACAATCTATCGACCATATGGAAATCTTTTAAGGTGTCAATATGGTGACACCGTTTCGACGTTAACTAAAGATTTGGAGAAAAAGCTAAATGGAAACTACACAAAAATGCTACGCGTTGTTTTGAATAAAACTTGGAAGCAGCGGCCTACAAGACAATAAGTGTATGGCCACTTCACTCGCATAAAAAAGATTAAATTAAGACGAGCATTCATGCTGGGTAAGCAACGACGAACTCATAAGCGACGTTCTCCTATAGACTTCAACACATGGACTCACTAGTGTTGGCCAACCATCAAAAAGTTACTTTCATCAGCTCAGTTCAGACACTGGGTGCCGTCTAGACGGCTTATGAGCTGTGATGGCCGATAGTCAAGGGAAGTCATGCTGTCAGCATACCTTAATGACGATGATAATAATGATACAATCAGCACATAAAATATACTGACAAAAACGGGGTCCTAAATGCAAATTACGTTGGACGAGGATAAATTCACTTTGAACGGGAAGAATTTATAGCCCACTGCTGCACCAGTATTCTGTTATCAAAACTCGAGGCTAGTATGCAAACTCACAATCAACGACTTGCTAACCTAGCTGGCGAACCATTTCACCATGCGAAGTGCTCTACTTTGCAGATACTTAGTTGATTGGTTGGTTGGATTTTACGGCATATCAACCTTTGTAGATTATTTAACGCGAAATCCATTTTTATACAAATAATCAGTTTTTAGAGCAATTTAGTTTAGCATGAGTACACAGTTTTATTGTCGAAAACATTTCTGGTCAAACAGTTCTAGTTCAAACAATTCAGTCTAGCGTAAGTACAGTTTCAATGTCAAAAACAGTTCATTAAAAAAAAAAATTAAGTTTAGTACGCAGTTTATTACAGATAATTCAGTTTATATAGTAACGTAGTTTAGATGTCAAAACAGTTCTATTTCGAGCAATTAAGTTTGGTATAAGTACACATTTCAAATGTCAAAACAGTTCAGTTTAGCATAAATACGCAGTTTAAATGCAAAAACAGTAAACTCCCGAAACCAAAGTTAAGTTCTATTTGATCCATAGATAAGACCCTATCAGGTGCTACCACTCCGGACCAGAGTGGAACAGGAAGCAATGGCAATGAAGGGATACTGTGCATTCCTCAAAACCCCAGCAGTACTTGAAACTCACCATCAGATTGTTTAGCGTTATATATTAGGACACTCGTTGGCGGGTCTTACCCCGCTGCAGAAATGCAATTGGTGTATTCTACAGCCCCAGCCGACTGGGCAATACAGATACTTAGATTCAATCGTGTTCATATATCGTCTTGTAAGAATCAACCTTCAAACCGTCTAAGCGAGTCTTTTTTGTGTCTTATCTGTTAGTAGTTTATTTACTGCTAAATAAAATACACAGGGGAACATCCTCAAGTTTCTAATCAAATAATTTTCATTATTACTTTGAATATTCGAACTATTGACCTAATCTTTATTGTTATATTCAGAACGTTTCGACCTTTTTCAGGTGTTTCATGTCAAACTCGGGAGTCCGCACAAAATCTTGAACTGAACCCTTCATTTGAACCACAGGGATAGACTGTTCTACTGCCCCAACCGACTGGGCCATGGAAGGAGAGTAGTTGAATCCATACCTTTTCCAAGAGTTTTAGCACTATGAGAAATGCAAGCAGCATCGTCCAGGATTTGAACTCGGGCCACTGAGTCCATTTCTTACTGCGATAAACATTATACTACAAACGCCTCCAGTGTTTGTATATCGTCCTGTAAGAATCAACCTTCAAACCGTTTAAGCTACAAGATTTTAAAACTCGATACGTTCACCGATACTGTTTTTATTCGATGCGCGTTGTTTCTCGCTATTGTAGAAATAAATAGATATTCTCATGTCTTATAGATACGTCACACGAAGTACTGTTATTTATTATCATTAGTATAGATAAGTATTTTCTCCAATACTTTAAATCTTGTTAGCTCTGTCGGCAGGGCTTAAAATATGCTGGCTGTATCACCTGCAGAGAGGTAAGTTCTTCCCCAAAAGAGGTGTCCTGGGTATGATACTAAACTGCATCTGATGGTGAGGCTCCAGTTCTGAAAATCTGGGAAGTGTGGAATACCCTTTCATTGCCATTATTCCCGTGTCAACTCTTACCTAGAAGAATAGTGTCTGTTAGGGCCCCATCTCAAGGTTAAAAAAGATCTGTTTCAAAATTATCCATGTTAGATAGGACCAAAAAACTTACGGAACAACTACACAAAAAATATAAATATAAACGATTAATAAAAGCGATTGCAAAACCGTTAGGTATAAAATAAACTTAGATGTTTAGACATGCCGTTAAAATTAATCAATTTTAATTTTTTGTGATAATCGAAATCTATTTTATGAAATCATAAAGTCAGAATATATGTCGAGTGTCTCAAAAGTTGTAACTTAATCCCAGACACAATTCCAAAGTCGTCGATGGTAATTCTTATCCAGTTAATGGAAAGAAGTTAACACATTCACAACTGTTATTTTAAATTCTCCTTTTTATGAATAAGTTTTAGTTAAACCGATCCTTAAAATGATTTTTTTCATACTATTATTCTAGAGAAAAGGAAGAATTTATTTCTGTCTGAACTAGACAACAGGATTTGAAGGTCAGAGGAAGAATCCAAAAGCATACTAACCACATCATTATTGAGATCAGTTAGAATATTTAAAAGAGTCCAGGTGACCTGAAGAGACTTACTGTCATTTAGACTCCAGTGAAAAACCACTAGTTAAAACTGGTGTGAAAAACTCGCAAGAAATAAAATGATAATTTCTACATTAAGCAGTCGGGAACACCTACCAACCATTGTTCAAGAACAAACCAGCCCATAGCACTGTTAATATTAGCTAAAATACTTAGAAGAGTCCTGGGGACCAGAGGAGATTTGGTGTCATTCAGAGTTCTAGGAAAAACATCGGTTAAAACTGGCGAAAAACTCGTAAGGAGTATAATAATAATAATAATAATAATAATAATAATAATAATAATAATAATAATAATAATAATGCAAACTAGCTCAAAAGAAGTGCAAAACTCGCCACGATAAGGTAGGAAAGTTGATGCACTGTGAATTTCCCAAGAGGTTCAGATTTGAACATACTACCAAATGTTGTAAGCACAAACCAGAATCTGTGCCAGGGAATGAGACGCATAAAATTCTTTGGGATTTTGAGATACAAATGGATCACCCAATCGCGGCCAGAAAACCAGAGCTTAGTGCTTATAAACAAGAAAAAAAAGCTAGTTATCTTATGGATTACGGCAGACCAGAGGGTGAAAATCAAAGAAAGTCAACAGATCGCTAAATACTCGGATCTTGCCAAAAAAAGGCTGTGAAAATGAGGTGACAGAAATATCTGTTGTAATTGGTACGCTTGGAACGGTCTCCAAAGGGTTTCGATCCCTTTCCAAAAAAACTGGAGGAATTGTAAATCAGAAGAATCGAGACCATTTAGATTACAGCACTGTTAAGATCGACTAGAATACTCAGAAGAGTCCTGGAAACTGGAGGAGACCTGGTATCCCTCATACTTCCGTGTAAGACCGCAAGGTATCCCAGACGTAAAGAATTAGCAAGAAATCAATGATAATAATCATTAAAAACAAAAACAAAATAACCCATAATGTCTGGAAACAGAAAATCTTGATAGAAAAACATTCTTAAAATGTTTGGCGTAAATCCAAACCAATTCAGTGACAATACTGTGAACAAATTTCCAAGAGTGAAATGAATACCTGTTTTCTGCTATTACCTTTTTGAAATACACGCTCATCCCATCAGTCAGCAAGAACCCTAACCAAACACCAAATCAATAACCAACTACAAATAGTTTCTGTCAGGCTGGACAGTGAAGTGAGAAATTGGGATTGTCTTTGAAGATCCTGACTTCTTGTGACCAAACCTGTCATCATCATTCTTGGATCTGTGAATAGCTACAGGAACTGATGTCTTTGTGTGGTTCTTGGAGGACAAACACATGCAGATGGAAGCGATGACCGTGCCTTGTCTTAGGGTCTGCTGCAGTTGGCACCAGCTTTCAGAATCGTAAAAGGTCAGAGGCGAGTATCTCAGGAGAATTGGACGCTTAACGATTGAGGACTTTACAATTATTCGGGAAACAAACGCATGGATGACGTTGTTAATATTCAAAAGATTAATCTTTTGCTTTCTTTCTTTCTTTCTTTCTTTCTTTCTTTGATATTAATTTTCTGGCAGTTGAAAAAATTTTCTGCTATCTTTGGTTTAGAAGGATATCTTAGGTTTAGAGGAATATCTCAATTTTAGAATCATATCTTTGCTTTAAAAGATTATTTTTGATCGAGAAGATATTCTAGTATCTTTGGTTTAGAAGGAAAATTAGCTTTTTATTTTTTTTAACCTGATAGGAGTGAACTTTATTCACAAAACCATCTAAAAGATCAGTGCAACATAATCTTACTAACGCTTCTGTTCCAAAGAATTTGATCATCATGATTCATTAATTTTTTGTTTAGTTCTGGATTAGTTCTTTAATACATTTTTATATTATATTATATTCTTTCTTTCTTTCTTTCTTTCTTTCTTTCTTTATTTATTTATTTCTAGATTCCACGCTGATGACAAATACAGAAATGCACACATATATGTAAGAACGAATCGATGTATAGTCAGATCCCACCCTACATCATTTATCGGTTCCAAAAGCCGTAACGTAAGCAGGTTTTTTACGTAAGCTAGACGTAAAATCTTATGAATGTCTTAAAATGAGAATAAACCCTGTGAACTCGAGTAAAAAACTCGCGAAAGACTATAGTTATCGCTAAACCTTAAAGAACCTTAAAACACGTTTTAGTCATATTTTTAAAGAATTATAATAACAATAAAATTATAACATTTACCTTGTGATTTGCCCAGAAAATTCCTTTAGTATGGCAAAAATCACCTTACAATTAGTGTAAATAACACGCCGAAGAATATAGTTGCTTACTAAGCATAGCTTAGATGTTGAACAAATCTAGAAGTATGGGGACCATAAGTATTAATCTGACTTGCTTACCAATACACCACGTGAGGTGCCCACGCTAAAGAATATAACTTTCTTGAACGTATTAAAGAGTTTAAAAATTTTTTCTAGTCTTAATTTGTTGAGAATAGTAAATAAAATTAATTTGTTAAAATTGAGTTGCTATTTGCAAAACTTTACGTCTTTTCTGCAGAGTAGAGGGTGTCGACAATCAATTGTAAGTCGTGATATTTAGTGGCAGGGAAGACGAATGATGAAATGTTGGTTTTATGCGCTTTATTCTTATTATATTTTAGGAAAAAATTATTTATTTCACATCCTTTTATCCTGACGTAATTGACGTTGCTGAGTGACGTAACGTCAGACGAAATGACGTTCGCTGAACTGATATTTAGTTCAGAAAAGAGGCTTAAATGTGCCTCTGTCGTTGACGCAATGCATGTAAAGCGGAATATTGCAGTATATGCATAAAATACATTGCCAATGGGAGATCGAATGACTAGGAATCGGATTTATGACAGAAATAGTTTCGCATTTCCATCGTGCCAGGGATCAAGGTTCAAGATCAGTTCCAGCATTTGAAGTGTTGATTTTCAAAGAAAACACTTGAGATCTACTATAAACAAAATACAAATTCCTTCATCTAATGTTTGAACTTAGCCGGCTAAGCACATCTTTAAAATTTTTTTAAATTTACGCTAAATACGCCTCTTACAACAGAACAAGCGAAGTAAAACTTTATTATATTGTTTGAATAAGGCATGAACGCACGCGTTCGTATGTTATTCTTTGTAAGTACCTCAGATAAAGAGTGAACCATTCCGTTTCGATTGTAAGGGAAGAAAGAGGAGAAATAAGAACATACTACACACCCGAAAGAAAAAGAAAGCAAATACTAGTGTTCGGAAAGTTAGTACGTTTTAACAAAGAGAATATAAAAACACATGTAAGTCAAATTTATTTTTATATTCTCCTCAAAAATTTAATCCCTTTTATTATCGAAAGGCTTCAGCCCGGGGAGCACAGGGAAAGCTCCAGATTTCTTTAAATAGTTAATAAAAAATTGAACTTCTTGCAATGCTGCAGTCATTAAAAATAAAAGTGATTATATTTTGGATTTTTATTCACGCTTTTACTTGCAAAAATTTGATAAAACAGATACCAAATTTTGTTGCTTTATTTGGGATTAAACGAAATTCACAGACTCATAATTCACATAGTATAACTATTAGTATGGTCATTAAGCAGCTCGGAAAGTATCAACTTTGAAATGTCTAAATAATTAACAAATTTCCCTACAATGATCACCGAAATTAGGCAACTATGAATCTGTTTAGTAGTTGCATGCCTGACCATTTAATAACAGCAAGTACTGTTAGCAACCTTAGGAATGTGTGCCTGACTTAGCAAAGCTCAGTAAATAACAATGAACGATAAAATTCCTCGATGTCATTTCAAAATTATTTTGAACTTTCAAGTAGGTAACAATGCACTCGTTTCAAAAATATTGACTATACTGACACCAATTACTTGATTACACTCGTATCCACCAATGGGCTGTGAAGCGTTCCAGTGGGTGTATTATTTCAGTATTTTTTATGGAAGAAATTCTCCTTGAAATATCCACAAGTTTTCAAATTTCGTAAAATTATCAGATTTCTTTCGTTTTTTCTTCATACTAATTTATCAGGGCAAGAGAAATTCATAGACGATTAAGTCCAAAGTCAACTTCATTAGAGTCTGTTTGCCTGGGTCAATATTTTGAAGCTGACAAATTAATGCTTCTTTTCCTACAGCCATTACAGAGTGTTAGAGTTAGGGTCGGAGACTCGAATAACTACAGAAAAGATAATATATGTTCATAATGAATTCGTCTGAGATGAACATCAGGAAAATTCAATCAAAGGCTGATTGGTTATCAGCTGATATTAAACCGAAAAATCATTTTTAGATAATATTTCAAAACTTTTTTCTATTCTTATGTAAATAATTAATTTGTTTCATATTTATTTACAAAACATGCAAGCTGTTGTTATTCTGGTTAACATGTAAAAAAAGCCACAACAAATGTTGATTTCATATTCCTCATGGATGACCATGAAATCGCTGCAGGTTCTGTAAGCAACCTAAAGCCTGTATGATAGAACAAACAAAGCTTAGAAAATAATAATAAGAAATTTAAACAGCCATCAACATTTCAGTACTTAGATGAGTAATCATTTAGTAATAGCAGCTACTGTAAGTTTTGAAATATTATTTAGTTCTGTGATTAGTAAATAAGATCACAGAATTTAAGCAGCAATGAGCTGGCTCAGTATTTAGATGGTCTGGTCAGAGAGGACTCATTCTTTCATTGCTATTACTCCCAGGTTCACTCTAACCTCCAGATCACGTGGATCTGTTTGAGGTAATAATTAAAATGCTTTCGAGCTACATTTGCTCTCAAAACATTGTAACTAAGTATGAAGTGTTAACTTGTTACTTTTCACCATAGATTTGCTTGCAAATTATTAGTGTTTGATAGGAATACTTGAAACCATATAATTATGTGCATGTTATAAGCATTAAAATTGTTACTACAAACTATAATTGTTTCACAATTATTATTATTATTATCATTATTATTTTGATCATTTGAGAATTTTTCCCGCCAGCAAAGTCCTCTATTCGACATTATTTTTGTTGACTATCACTAAGTCTGATTGTTTGTCCGAGATTAGATGATCCGTTCGTATCTCAAAATCCCAGAGAATTTTATGAGTCATATTTTCTTGTACGAATTCCGGGTTGTGCATATACCATTCGTTCGTAATTAAATTTCTTGCACAATTCCCAGTAGATCACTTTCCCCACTCAGTCGTGTCTCGTCTTATACTCTCTTTTAGCTAATTTATTGCGTTCGCTTATTATGTGATTGTTCATTCCGTCTCTGTCGTCACATAATGTGCATCTGCTATTTTGTTGCGTCTTGTCTATTTTTACTTTGACTTAGTTAGACCTTATAACATTGTTTTCTGCTGCTATCAGAAGAGATTCAGTTTCTCTCATAAGGCTTCCCTTTCTTAGCCATGTCCACGTTTTCTCGTGTGAGATTTTGCTTGTTTGTTGCTTGAAATGCCCATGCAGTTGTTTTCTTCCCGTTTTTTGTTGTTTGGTTATTTTTGTTCAGTTGATTCTTGTGTTGTCTGTATTGTTTCTGGTTACTGTAATCAGTCTTCCTCTGTACTTTAATATAGTCTTGTGGTAACTGTATCGACACATCGACGCCATCTTCAATGTTGATGAGTTCACTTCCTCCTTCTGTTCTTGACATATGCAGTAAGTCTTCATCATCTCTTGGATGTAAGGCCTTATGCGTCATCATGAGTTTTTGTTATTCTCTGGTCCATTTGTTGAAGTTATTCACTGCTCCACTTCAAGAATAGTCCTGAGTGTCTTACAAGAGAAACAGCCCAGGTGTTTATCCCTTTGATAAGATTTCTACTGTGTACTTTGCTTTCTAGTTGTTTTCTCGTTCTCCCGAGGTATTTATTTTTTAAAAGTTTTTCTTTGATCTCCGCTCGTTTGATGGTGTCCGCTTGTAATATACCTAATTATTTGTAAGTCTTTTTTTCTCTGAGAGTTCTTATTCATTCTTGATTTGGTATTTCTTTTTCCTTCCGTCCTTTATCGTTTTCCGCCTTTCATTATCATCATGGCTAATTTTTATACCAAATTCTTCTTCTTCTTCTTCTTCTTCTTCTTCTTCTTCTTCTTCTTCTTCTTCTTCTTATTATTATTATTATTATTATTATTATTATTATTATTATTATTAAATAGGTATAGTTACTTGAAGCTACATAATCACTTGCTCCCCCACCAAATAAAACAAAACAAAAAGCAAAAAAGACTTTGAAACCAAATAAATCAACAGGGCTTGACATGCCGTAAAACCAACCAACCAACCACATAACAATTGCTGTAGATATATATTTATCAAGTATGACTCGACTACAAACTCTTATGGGTGTGATGGCCAATAGAGTACAAAATTTCATAATTGATATGACCTTGGGATCAACACCTGTGGCAGTGATGAAAGCTTTGAGTGACAGGCTGTAGGTTATGGGTAAATGTTCTCGTATGGTAATGTAAAGGATATGGTAAATTAAAAGCTGGGCGCTGATTGGCTGAGAGATATCCCATAATGGAAAAGATAAAAAGAATTAATTTTGGATTTTTGGCTTCTAGAGTCAAGACACTGAACGAAGCAGACCGATGTCAGAGATCTCGAATTCAAAACCTCGACTGAGACACCGAGTCCGTAGTGGGGTGGGGAAGCTCAAGAGGAATAATGACAAATCTGACGAAGGAAAATTTTCTTTCTCAAAATGATAGTACGAAACAAAGCTGAATAGGAAACGGAAAATATCGAAATAAAACTGGGAATTCAAGGTAATAAAACTTGTTTGATACTTCTCTTCATCACTTGAACGAGAATAACGATCGATGGCTTTAGAGCATTATCCGAGAACAAGCGGCAGCAAGTCAATTTCTTAGTGAAAGTTAGATCTTAAGGAATTTTCTTTTACATACTTGACGTTTTTCCAGCTGTCGTAAAAGTCTGAATATTTTGATGGTGATGAGATCCTCTCATCTTTCTTTAAATCTCCACTTCTATGCCAAATTTTGTACATTTGTCAATGTATATGCTTGAGGACCACGGAAAGGCACAAGGACCTGATTTTTTGTGTTGGATAAGTGTACAGAATGATTAGTAGATAAGTGTACAGATGCTAGCTGAATAAGTGTATAGATCTTGAAAATGCAGCAAAATAAAATCAGATGATAATTGGAAAATGCTCAATACAGACAAAAGCCATCAGCTATAGAATTAAATCATATTTCATACTCCTGACTGGCATTTGATTACATACTTATCTCCCTTTGCGTTTATTGTTCAGCCTTGTTGACTGTCAATCTACTATGGTACCATCGTTTGAAACAGTCGGCTCTTATGGAGTGAGAAACATTAAATGCGAAATACAAGAAGGCAGTCTGATAGCGTGCAAAGGAAATATTGAGATTCTTTATGAATACAGTCCGAACGGTATACGTGAAAACTAACTGGTAGCAAATAATTAGGTAATCGATACTGATAACGTAGAACTATTACTTAGATAAGTGAGACGGGCGTATTCTTAACAGGAAGCCCGTGATTTCTTACATTACGATTTTCTGTGTGTAACTCAAATCTCTTTCAGACCGTAAGATTGCTTTAGTTTTCTTTTTCTGTTGAACGATGGGGCTGTATGACAGTTTATTGCTAGAAATAAAGTCAGATTCTCCAAATTAGTAAGAATGCTTCAAAAATCTTCGATGGCAACAAAGAAATGAGAGGACATAATTTTTCAATTTAAAATAAAACGAGACGATAAAGTGGAAAGTTTTTTTTTTTTTTTGGAAAAGCATAAATACTTTATGATTTGAACGATTGATTTGGTTTATTTATTTAACGGCAAATTCGAAGTCCTGTTGACAAGGTAATTCAGAAGATGGATATCGTATCTATATTTCTATTCATAAACAATTAGATAGATAGATAGATAGAATGAGAGAGAAAAATTAAAAGACATACAGAAAAGAAGAGGTTTTATCATTAAGGGTTTTCAGACTATTGTCTTCATCTTTATTGTTATTTCCCAACGTTTCGGCCGATATGTCCTCCGGCCTTCTTCAGGTGTTTGTCGAACTCGGGAATTTTCACGGAATTTCGAACTACGTCCTTTATTGAATCCACGGGGGTTGCCTGTTCTGATTCCGTTAGCCATAACCGGGTACAAGCGTTAAGTATTCCTGTATTGTTACTCGCCTGCAGTCAGGATTGAATCTGCAACCTCCAGATGATTGTCTCCTTAGAAGATTAGGGAACCAACGCTTATAAACGTTACGCTATGTGTCCAGCAGGACATATCCTGACTGCAGGCGAGTAACAATACAGGTGACCCCGTGGATTCAATAAAGAGCAGGTGACCCCCATGGATTCAGAAAAGGACGTAGTTCGAAGTTCTGTGAAGGTTCCCGAGTTCGACAAACACTTGAAGAAGGCCAGAGGACATATCGGCTGAAACGTTGTGGAAATAGCAATAAAGATGAAGATAATAGTCCGAAAACCCTTAATGATAATGTTGCTCTTCTACTATTTTCTTGTAATTATTCACTGGAATTTATTTGTTGATTTTGTAAGTTTGGAAAAATAATTTTGAGGGTTTTGTAGGATAAAGGTTTATCCTTCTGCAGAGGATAAATTCGGTATATTCTAAGCCTTGTCGACAGGGCGACGATTTGAATGAGGCTGAGGAATCCTGATGATTGATACAAAGTATTATAACGTTTCACTTCGGTCGATCAATTATTTCCGGAAAATGGACTTCTTTATTTCCTGGGAAAACGGACGTATTTATTTCTTGAGAAAATGTTTCTTCTTCTTCTTCTTCTTCTTCTTCTTCTTCTTCTTCTTCTTCTTCTTCTTCTTCTTCTTCTTCTTCTTCTTCTTCTTCTTCTTCTTCAATAAAAACAAAAAGCATATCTTACATAATTATGCATAAATCGATTTTTTAAACCATGAAATTTGGGGAATGTGGAGCTCTCATTCAATATCCTTACCCTCAGGTCCACTCTGACCCTAAATAGGAGTACCTGTTAGGGTCCCATCTGTGGCTCAAATAAAACTCTTTAATAATTTAACTGTATGTAAACAAATGACTTGTGTTTAATTGAATTTTTAGTGTTACATAGCAATACTTGAAACCATTTGGCTATGAACGAAAAAATGATTAATTCTAAATAGAATTTTCACGTTAGGAGTATTTGAAACCATTCAAATGTAAGCAAACAAATAATTATTACTAAATAGAATTATTAGAGTCAGATATCAGTACTTGAAACAATTTAACTGTGTGAAAATAAATTCTGGATTGTTTAAAATGTTACTTACAAACTATTCGTAAACAGGATTTGGTGTTAAATAATTTACAAGATTGATTGCAGATTATTGGAATTAGATAAGAATACTTGATAGGAAAATGGTGCGCAAAGAAGGGAATAGAGAAATTAAAAAGTGCAATCTAAAAATACAATGGAAAATTGAGAATATAATTATAAGATGTTTTACAAATGATTCAAATTTTGACGTTACATAACCTATAAGGAGTTGATATGCCGTTGAACAAATAAACCCCCAAAATCGAAATCCTGTAATTGCTTGAAATAAGTTCAGAGGCTCGGGTTCTGGATCCTTGGAGAGTATGGAGCACATAAGTCAGTAACTACCATATCACAAATAATACATTCGCTAATATGTTATATAGGCATGCTTGAGACCATTAACCATATGTAAATTATTAGTATTATATATGAATAATTTTTTGAAATCATATTACTGCTTGCAAAAAAAGAAAAAAAAGAAGAAAAAACTGACATCGGTATTAAATAACGCAGCAATTGTTGACATGCCGTAAAACAAACCAAACCAATCCTTCTGGTTATTATATAATTTGTCGAATGCGAATAAAATGCTGTAAAGTTTTATTCCTTTGGGAAAAGATTTCATAGAGGTAGTCCATCGTTTATTCTTTGAAATATTCTGCTAGAAATTGCCGGTACTCGAATGTCGAATGTTTTCATTCAGTAATGGAAACCTTTTCTTTTGTTATAACTAATCAACGCAAAATTATTTTCAAAAATTTTTTTTCGCCTCATAATTTGTGTAATATTGCATCATAATGAAAGAATTTACTCCATAGAATATGAGGGAGGATTCCCCGCGGTATAATGGCTCTAATGCTGGACTACGATCTCGAAGTGAGCGAGTTCTGACTCCAGTTGCACTATTACTTACTCTTTCGGCCTAATACCCTTGGTTAAGGCATGAACCCCCTTAATATCCCCAGCCATTGATTAGATGGTATCACTTATAATACAAGCTGATTCAGTTCTGTGTTAGTAAAATCGACTGATATTGATTTGCAAAAATCGATCATTTTTCATTATTTTTATGAATTCCTTTCCGGAGTATTGATTCTTTTATAATTAATCCCTCACAAAAAACAAACAAACCAAAAACAAAACAAAACAAAAAAGAAAAAAAGAAAAACAAAACAAAAACAAAACAAAAACAATCAGACAAAAACATCGATATTAGAAAAGTCAAGGACCTTTAATTGACCAGATAGATTTGAATTGCCATTCACAAAGATTTTACTTTATGAGTGAAATCTGGCAAGTTTTCTGTCTGCAAGGGAACACTTAGATTGGTTTTACAATAAAAAATGACGCTTTTTATTTCATTTCAACAAACAGTTGCTCATGAACTGAATCTCCATCTGTGCAAATATCTATCACAATTGGAAATCACCATGCACGAAATCATCAACTCTGGTTTTACTTATCCTTCTTCAGCCTAATCAAGAGAAATTCCGTGTTCAAAACTAGATATATTTTAAAGGAGAGAAATATTAAAAAGGACATAGTCATAAAATAACTTTAATGATAATTGCATTTTTGAAAATAAAAATATAAATCATTTAATGATGACTTTGAACCCATTCCGATCCTGGAAGTAAAAGCTCAGTTTATTTTAAAAAATGGAAGTTTTCTTCATTGACAAGTGAAATGTTTTCATCTATTTCTTTTCAATTTTTTTTCAAATATATTGAGTTTCATTTTTCATAAAATAAGGTGTCTATTTCTTGGAGAAAACTAATTCAACATCTTAGGTAAATACAAAAAGTTGTCATTTGATGGCCGGCCATGAAAGAAAATAACAAACACGCATTTCTATTTTGATTCTCATCTTTATTAATGCTTTCCTAATTCTGGCTCTTCACCTACGCGAGTTTCCAAACTGCCCTCATGGGGCGGAAAAACTCCTTATATCTTCTTGAAGTTATGAAGTTCCTATGGTTGCTTTTAATTAAGGTTACTCCCCACCAAAAAAAGATATCAACAATAAAACACTTCTGCTGTGTCGTAATTCTGGGGTATATAAGCGAATGGCACTGGAGTGAAAAGAAGTTAATAAAATGAGTCTTGCTACCAAAAGAGTTGAAAAAGTTCAAAATATTATCTGGAAGGCTAAGTGTAAAAATGCTTGCCCTAGCACTCCGGACTGAAAACAGCAGTTAACTAGAATTTGCCGAGCTCACCGAACTCGGTTCGCCATCCAAGTGGAAACCAGGTTTTTCGATTCTATCTCTTTGGTGACTGGAGACACGAATAAGACTAATGGTCACTGTAATGGAGAGTAATTGAAACACTGAATAATATGAGAAGTGCTGGTGACTTCAAGAAAGGCATATAAAATCAATGACATAACAAGTGAACAGTCCTGATCAAAATCCTATAGAAAATTTTTGATGGAAATTTAATAAATAGACCATGAGAAGAATCTATCCACCAAAGAACTATTATCTGCCATACTCGAACCGAAAGAATATTACTTTAAATTTGTGAAATCTATGTCTGAAAGAATTCAGGCTATCATAAAATTTCAAGGAGGGCTAAGAATCAATTCGATTTTTTTTTCAATAAATTCTATAATTTTTTTCCTAATATTGACTTATTCATTATATTTCTTCAGTATATTTGGAAAAAAATAAGAAGTTTAATGTGAATAATTTAATCTAGTTTTTTTAGGTATATATTATGAGGCCAAAATGTTCAACTATTAGAGAACAAATATTTTGCCTCTTTTCTGTAATTAGTTTTAGTCCGAAGTCAACATCTCATCAGACGGTCAACATTTCGTCCGAAGTCAGCATCCTCAAAATATACTAAGTTCATTATCTTTACTAGGAGTAGTATCTTAGTTTGCTCTGCGTATATCCATGTTACCAGTAACTGACTAAACGGACAACAGACTTTCCGCTAGTCTTCGGACTAGTTGCTTAATTCAGCTTCACTCAATTGGTAAACTAACAACGGGAGATATAATAAATATAGCCGATTAATGCGTTCTTTGATTATCCTAGAAAATGCCTCTCTCTGGCCTACACAAGAAGACATAATTCTTGAGAAACGAGTAATTAAAATATAATCACTTTCTATCATTTGATGGGGAAAAAGACATTTGAACAGTCTCCCTTTCTGAGACTCTATCATTTATTAATTCTATGTTTTCAAACACTGTTTGCCCACCATCTGACAGTATAAAAGAATATAACTGAATCCCCTATTTAGACCTGACATTAAACGAAATTGCTTTCTATCACTTAGTTTGTCTCTCACACGAGCACTTGAAATAATTCCGTAAGTTGTGATACTTATTTACTTGCCCATCCATGGCGTAAAAGCATTTGATTGAATGTATGCCTCTAGCTATACCCTATTTCTAATCTAGTCAGACAGAGAAAAGCCTCTTTTCTTAAGAAACCATTTATTAATTTAGCTATTTCTGTTAATTTTATTACTTATTTAATTGCTTATCGTCCGACCGTATAAAATCATATAAGTGAATCCACCCAATCATAACTGAAATTAAAGACAATTTCTTTCAATTACTCGGAGGCGAAAACATCCCTTATTTAGTCTTTTTCTTAGCCAAGTATCTGTGTTGATTCCCTAAAGTCTATTACCAATTCATTTCCCCAAATACTCGAGGTGCTCAGCATGGCTGAATTTCTACTCCTCAGCATATCCTACCACCCAACAGATATTTGCCTCGAGGTGAACTCTTAGTATTTTTTGGTTTCATGCCTTTGAACATCAAATATGAAAGTTATAACTAAGCTGAAGTTTTAAATAAAGGTCTAGTCAATTTCACTCTTGAAGACAACTTGTATGAGAATAAGATCAACGCAAGAGATGCTCAGAAAACCTAATTAATCTGGAACAACACTGGATCATCTTGTCAAGGGACTATTGAAAGCAGAAGCAATTAATGTAAATGACTAAAATTAAGCGGATACCTGCTTGTTGTTGTTTCTAATTTTCATCTTGTCACATTCGTGTCGGTTTAGATTTATTAATTACCGGCCAATTTTAATCACATTACTCAACATTATTGCTATTTCGGAATTTCAAAATTTGAACAAGAAAAAAAGTTTGGTTGGAATAAACATGGCATAAAACATCAAGATTAAAAAATACTCTAAAAAACTAAACAAAGAAACAGAAAACAAAAATCAAAGAAATAATTAAAACCAGAAAAATAAATAGAAAAATTAATTACAATTTCTTTATAGAAAAAATAAAAGTAGGCAAAAATATGTGAAATGAAGTTCGTTTATGACATCTGATGCGAGGGTAGTTTTCCGTCTCATTTCTTTCATACTTTTTGCTTCGATTTTTATAGGACACATTTTTCTTCTTTTTTTTTTATTGCTGTCTTGAAGTCTTATTTAATTTTAAAGTCATTTTTTTTTTTTTACTTCTCTCTTTTCAATCCATCACCCTCTGTTCTACACATTTTATTGGACAATTCTATTCTGAAGAAGAATGATGAGAAGACGGAAAGACCTTTGGAGAAGATGCTACGTCAGCGGGCATAGAAAAAAGAAAAGAAAAATGTGGACGACAGTCAGAAAGAAAGAAGAAGAAGAAGGTAATTAAAATATTGACAAACGACTGACGCGAAGTGAATGCAGTGACCAATCAAAGACGCTTATAGTCGGATTGTTTTCGAACAAATGCAAGTGACACAGCTACAGAACGCCAACAACAGCATTGCTAGTCAGATCGATGTATTGAACAATTGAGGTGACGCCGGCGGATACGAAAATGTCGATCAGAGTCGGGCCAGGTGGAAAGGAGGGGGGGGTCATTAATAGGCTGAACTGATTGAGGACTTCTTCTGAAGAGCGACAATTATTTAGACGTATTCAAAGATTTTATAAGTACAGAGAAATAGAGAAAAAAACATACATTAAAAGAGATAGAGAGATAGAAAAAGTTATATATATATTACTATGTTTAAGAATAACAATGCTAAATATCAGTGATAGAGCATATATATATATGTATCTGTGTGTGTGTGTGTGTGTGTGTGTGTGTGTGTTCTATATATAGAGCTTTTATACGCACACACACACACACACACACACACACACACACACACACACACACACACACACACACACACACACACACACGTATATATAGATAGATAGATTACTATATTTATACATAAAGAGTGCTTAATATCAGTTATTGAGCATAAATATATCTAAGTTAGAATAGCATAGACAGAGTCAGCAACATTTGGTGACTCAATTTCTCGTCTAAGTGATCATCTGACCAATGATCGTATATATATATATATATATATATATATATATATATATATATATATATATATATATAAGATTCAAATGTCTTAATGGCAACCCTTAGCCGATGATGAACATTTTTATAGCTTGACTTTATTGTATCTGTTTTTTTCTTTCTTACATCCTTTAGAAATAAATTCTCTTATCACCAGCGTAGAGGTGAGCAAAGCTTTCGGTGTTTGTTTTTCTTTTCCTTCTTAAGACTTGGCCATCACTTAAAAAATGTTTAGGAAATAAATAAGATAATATAATTTATTTTTATATGTTTGAATGAACTTTATCTAACAGAAAAGAAATCTCGAAGGTAAAAAATCTTGAACCAGAAAGTCAGAAATGAATTTAGATTGCAGTTAACTTCACTTCTCTTGTCAACAGATTACGAATATAAGACTACTTATATTTCTTGAAAGAAAACCCATTGGTTTTATTTTATTTTTCCTGCCATTTTATCGCAATATTTCATATTAACCTCAGCTGAGAAAAATTTCAAGTGACAATAAGTAGAAAAACAATCCCATCATTTTTACAAATCGTGTAATATGTTTTCATATGAAAGGATACAAATTATCTGTTTTGTAATTATAACTTTGAGAGACAAAAAATAACATCATTATAAAAATATGAAAACATACCAAAATACCAAAAGGTAAATTTGATATTTTGAATAAATACAAATAATAATAAGTGTCAAAATAACAAAAGTAAATGTAGCATTTTAACTTGATTTTATGGAAGAGAAAGTTGAGTCATTTGGAATTTTAAAAAAATGTCTTTCAAAATTTAAAAGGTTTTCAGTTGTAAGAAAAAAGAATTGCGATTTATTTCGTGATATTCTCTAATTTTATTTTGTAGTATAAAGAATATAATTTATTTATAGCATCTAATAAGAAAGACTTGATAGGAAGAAAGACGTGAAAAAGAAAGAAGAGAAACGTTGAGAAGGGAAAAGAATAAATGAATAGATAAATGAATAAAATGAAGAAATGGAAAATGAACGAATTAAGAAAATAGAAAGATTGAATGAAGTAAGAAAAAAGAAGGTTAAATGAAAGGAATAATAAATGAATTAAGATAAGAAAGAAAGATAAAGAAAGAAAGAAAGAATGAATGAAGGAATTAGGAAATGAAGGAAGAAAGAATGAATGAATAAAAAAGAAAAAGAAAATAAAAAGAAGAATGAATGAATTTATGAAAGAAAGGTAGAATAAACAAATGAAGAAAATAAGGAAGAAAGAAAGAATGAACGAAGAAAGAAAGAAAGAAAGAAAGAAAGAGTGGAAAAATCAATGAATTATGAAAAGAAAGAAGGAAAGGACGAATGAATAAATGAATAATAAAAAAAGAAGTAAGAAATAATGAATGTATTAATGTATTAAGAAAGAACAAATGAATAAAGAAGGAATATAGAAAAAGAAAGAAAGAATGAACAAATTAAAAATAGAAAAGAAGAAAGAAAGAATAAATGAAGAACGGAAATGAAGATAGAAAGAAAAGAAAAATGAATAAACTTAAAAAAAAGAAAGAATGAATGAAGAAGGAAAATAGAGAGAAAACTACAGATTTCAGTGAGACGAAGCAGAAGTGAGAAAAGTTAATAAATTTTTCATATTGATTGTTTCTTAAGTCTTGACGAACTTTAATTAAAAAAACAAAAGTTTGAAAATCTCTAAATACCCTTTATTTCCATGTCTGTTATATGAAATGATACAAAGATCGGAAGATATGATATTTCTTCAAATAATTCTATAGAAAAAATAATTAGCTGAACTTTACCTAAGTTAAAACTTAGGGTTAATTACAGGAAGTTAAACAACGTTAAAATATTACATAATATCCCTTGTAAACGTTATAACCTATGTCTTCTTGTTTTTTTAATCTTTTGCATAGATGATAAGCTGAAGGTCTTTTTCGCCGGAAGAATACTATATTACCCCTGTCGCAGAGGTACAGGCAATAAGCAACTTCTGTGTCATGTATAGTAGCAAAATACTAGTAATGAAATCATAACAATAAAGCAAGTAAACATGGGACTTGGATGTCAGATTTGAGTGTTATAAGCGTCAGGTGCTCCTTTGATGCCGATTTGGGAAATTTGGTCATCATACTTTGAATGTTGGCTATTCTAATTTAAAGTACATAATTTAATACCGCATTGATAATCACAATATGTCCCAGTGTAATTATACCCCTAGAACCCTGAAGAAGGTAGTAATTTAATAATATATTGATGTTTTAATAAGTACCGCATATAAAGAAACTACAAGTAATAAGGGAAAAATCAGTAAAATTTCATTCATCTAGCTGAAGACTTGAGGATCTAGCAAGCACTTTTCTAAGGATACAACGTGTCTTGGAGTTCGGAAATTTGGAAATATGTGGACAGGTAAGTAAAGAAGAAAATGCTCAGAAGGATAAGCTCCCCAAAAACGCACAGAATCTCACTCTCACTCTCTCTCTCTCTTTCTCTCTCTCTCTCTCTTTATCTCTCACACACACACACTGAAATTCACAACAAAACGGAACCCACCTCAATCACCAGTGTAATAAAATTAGAGGAAAGACACAAGGTGGAAACGGTAAAGAAAAACATGTCTGTGAAGTGAAGAAAGAACTACGGTCACTGAGGAATGAAAACTGGAAACAAGTTAAATTGAAAAGGTTTCAGTTTCGGTTTCATTGTTTAATGGCATATCAACCTTCGGAGATTATTTATTGCAAAAGCCATCATTGCAGTAAAACAGTTGTGATATTATTTAATCAATAGCTGGGGGAGAAAGAGGGTTCATACCGTTCCTAATTATATTAGTTCGAAAGTTAACGTGATAGTGCGACTAAAGTTCGATCTCGCTAATTGCGATGTTACAGACCAGCACGTTAGCCACAACATCTCCGGACACGAAATTGAAAAGGTGACTACATTTCTCAAACCTATTCGAACAGACGACATCACAGGCCCTACCAATCAAATTCATACAAGAGCAAAGATAGACCACGAGAAACTAAGCTATACCCATTAAATAATCCTAAAAAGAAATCTTATATATCGTGAAACGTTGAAAAGATTACGGAATCGCTTTATTAGTAATCGATTCCATCGTTTTTGTTTGTCAAAAAAGAGGACTGTCGATGGGGTTTAGAATTCACCAAATGCATCATCTACCCAACAGTAAGACCTCACAAAAGGATTTCCTGGTTATAGCAATAAACTAAATCAGGTGCGAGTGTTCCAAGACAACAATAATAATAATAATGACACAAATTAGGGAGGCGATTTTCTTCTCACTAATAAGCCTCGGAATGTTACCTGAGGAACAGAAAGGATGTAGTAAAGGGACACGAGGAACAGGTGAGCTACAATACATTGATCAACACGTTTTTAAGGTGAACAAAAGGAGACAAAAATCTAACCATGGCGTGGATTGATTATAAAAAGGCGTATGATATAGCCCTGCAAAGTTGGATGATTGACTGTCTTATAATGTACAAGATATCCGGCGAAGTCATAAAATTAATCGACAATACCATAAAAAACTGAAAAGTGGAACTGACAGCAGGAGGAAAAAGCTTAACTGTGGTGAAAATCCAGAGAGGAATCCAGAGATTCGCTATCACCATTACTATATGTAATTGCGATGATGCTACTGGGAAATGCACAAGCCGATACAAACTTCATAAATCGCAAGACAAAACCCCCCACCACTTAATGTACAAGGACGACATCAAACTGTTTTCCAAAAATTAAACAGAATTGGAAATTCTATTACAGGCAATGAGGATATACAATCAGTATATAGGGATGGAATTTGGTATGGAAGAATGTGCTATGCTATTAACGAGAAAGGGAAAACGACAAATAACGGAAGGAATGAAACTATCAAATTAAAAATAAAAAAGAACGCTCAGAGAAAAGGAAACTTACAGATGAATGAGAACATTGGAAGCGGACACCATCAAACAAGTGGAGAAGAAAGAAAAAAATACCTCAGCAGAGCGAGGAGACTTCTCGAAACCAAACTACACCACAGAAATCTTATCACCTGGGCTGTCCTCGTCGTGAGATACTCGGGACTATTCTTAAAGTGGACTAGAAAAAAACGTCAACAAATGGACCAAAGAACAAGAAAACCCTTGACGATACATAAGGCCTTACATCGCAGAGATAATGTAGACAGACTGCATATATCAAGAAAAGAAGGGGAAAGAAGACTTGTTAACATTCAAGATAGTGTCGATACATCGATACAACAACTAGAAGACTACAAAAAAAGTGCGGAAGAAAACTGATTACAACGACCAGAAGCAATACAGACAACATACACAACAACCAAACAAAAGGAACCAGGAAACAAAAACGGGATAAAAAAAACTACTGTATGGACATTTCAAGTAACAAACAAGCGAAATCTCACAGGAGAAGACTTGGATATGGCTAAGAACGGGAAACCTTAAGAGAGGAACGGAATGTCTTCTGATAACAGAAGAAAACGACGCCATAAGGATTATGTCAAAGCAAGAATAGACAAGACGCAACAAAACAGTAGATAGATTATGAGACGAGAGACGAAATGAATAATCATATTAATGAATGCAGCAAATCAACACAAAAAGAGTATAAGAGTAGACATGAGTGAGTCGGGAAAGTGATCCACTTGGAATTATGCAAGAAATTTAAATTTGACCATACGAACAAATGGTATATGCACAACACAAAACCTGCCCTAGAAAATGAAACACAGAAAATTCCTCGGGATTTTGAGATAAAACGGATCACCTAATCTCGGCCAGACGACCAGACATAGTGATTGTCAACAAAAAAAAAAAGAAGAAAAAAAAAGAAGAAAAAAAGAGAACTTGCCGAATAGTGAACTGTATCGTTTCGGCTGACAACAGAGAAAAACAGAAAGAAAGCAAAAAGAGAGATAAGTACCAAGACCTTGCTAGAGACCTTGCTAGAGAACTATGGAACATGAAAGTGATGGTAATATAAATAGTAACTGGCGCGCTCGGTACAATCATGAAAGGGTTGGTACAGGGATTAAAGGACTTTGAAATAAGAGGAGACTATCCAAACTACAGCATTGTTGAGATTTGTCAGAATACTAAGAAGAGTCCAGAAGACTTGGTGAGAGTTGCTGTGACTCAGACTCCAGTGGAAAACCATCAGCTGGCGTGTAAAACTCTCAAAAGAGTAAAATAAAGCATCTATTTTATTCATTATTACTATAATAGTAAAGCATTTATTTTATACGACGAAGATATATATATTTTTCGGATGAAGATTTATCGATTATTATTATTATTATTATTATTATTATTATTATTATTATATTAAATCTTGTAGTGTTAGAATGATTAGAAAAAACATGACCCAGACAAAACGGAAACGAGACTATTGAGTAGTTTATAAGTGTTATTTGAACGACGGTATTAGCATTGCTCTCGTAACTAAGTTGTAAAGGCATCTAGTATGGAAAACTAATAATAATAATAATAATAATAATAATAAGCGCCGAGTAAGACTAATTACAGCCACCAGAAACAATACTAACGACACGAGGACTAGCAGAACGATAATAACCAGAAAACAAAAGTGGAAAGAAAAACAACTCTATGGGCGTTTCAAATGACTGATAAGCGACATCTCAAACGAAAACGTGGACGTGGCTAAGAAAAGGAAACCTTACGAAAGCAATCACATTATAAGCAAATGCAGCAAATTAGCACAGAAAGCATATAAGACAAGGCACAACTGGGTGGGCAAGGTGATCCACTGGGAATTGTGCAAGAATTTGAAGTTTGACCATACGAACGAATGGTATATGCACAACCCAGAATCTGTCCTAGAGAATGAAATGCACAAACTTCTCTGGAATTTCGAGTTACAAACGGATCACCAAATCTCGGCCAGACGACTGGATCATATAATCAACAACAACAATAACAAAGAGATCTTACAGAATTGTGGAACTTGCTGTCCCGGCGGACCACTGAGTGAAATTAAAAGAATGTAAAAAGAGAGATAAGTACCTCGACCTTGCTAGGGAATTGAAAAAGCTCTGGAACATGAAAGTGATGATAATACCAATTGTGATTGGTGCTCTTGGTACAGTCACCAAAGGATTAGTACGAGGACTGGAGGAAATGGAAATAAGAGGACGAGTGGAGACCATCCAAACATTATTGAGATCAGAATACTGAGAAGTGTACCGGAGATTTGAGGATACTTGTTTTCACTCAAACTTCAGTGAGAAACCATCAGCTAACGCAGGTGTGAAAAAATCAAAAACGAGAGCAAATAACTGACTGTACATTAATCAACACATCCCCAAGGAAATAAAAACGAGATGGAAAAATGTAGTCATGGCGTGGATTAACAACAAAAAGGCCTATGATATGGTTTCGTAATACTGGATAGTAGATTGTCTAAAAATGTACAGTGTCCGAAAATGTCATAAAATTCATCACAGAAGACATGGAAAGCTGGATTGTGGAATTAATAGCCGTAGGAAAAACTTCAATTGATGTGAAAATTCAATGAGGCATCTGTGAGGGAGATGCACTTTCGCCCTTATTTGTAATAGCAATGATGCCACATGATTATATACATAGGAAGTGTACTTGGAACTAAAAATTTACAAAATCTCAAGAAGAAAAATTATCACTTGATGTACATGGATGACATTAAACTGTTCGCAAAAAATAGAAAAATTATTCGAGAATCTGGTGTGTACAATGAAAATATACAGTCAGGATATGCGAATGGAATTTAGCATGGAAAAATGTGCCATGCTCATAATGAAAAGAGGAAAAAGAGAAATAACTGAAGGAATAGAAATGCCAAATCAAGAAAAATTCGGAACGCTTGAAGAAAAGGAAAACTACGATTACTTTTGAATAGTGGAAGCGGACACCATGAAAAAAGCGGAGATTAAAGAAAAAATGGGAAAGGGTACCTCAGACGAATGAGAAAACTTCTCGAAAGTAAACTTTGCAGTAGCAACTTCGTTAAAGAGATAAACACCTCGTAAAATCTTCGGGACTATCCTTAAAATTTACAAAGGAGGAATTCAAACTAATAGACCAGAGGATAAGAAAATTGATGACCATGCAGAAAGCCTTACATCCAAGAGATGACACTGATAAGTTATGATTCAAGAAAATAAGGAATAAGACTCGCTAGCGTTGACGATGGCGTGGATGCATTAGAAGGTGGACTACATTAAAAAGTACAAATAATGACTCAGTAACAGCACTGACAACATAAGTATAAACAACGAAAACTAGGAAACAGAAATAGGAAAACAACAGCAACTGTATGAATATTTCAAGCGATATATTAGTGAAATGTTTAATGTAAAAACCTGAACATGGCTTCGAAAAGGAAACTTTAAGAGAGAAGCTGAATCTCTTCTAATAGCAGCACAAAACATCGCCCTAAGTACAAACTATATCAAAACGAAAATCAATAATTCGCAAAAGAAGTGTTGATTATGTGGTGTGTCGCATAACAGGAATATAAGACTAAGCATAACTGGGAGGGAAATGTGATCCATTGGGAACTGTGCAAGAAAATAAAATCTGGTCATGCTCACGCGTGGTATATGCACAAAAGAGAAACTGTCCTAGGAAATGTGGGGCATAAGATTTTCTGGAGCTTTGATATACGAACCAACCCAAAACCTATTCAGAAGACCAGACCTAATGTTGATTAACAAAAAGAAAAAAAGTGTCATTAAGTGGATTTTTACATTCCAGCGAACCATAGAAGAAACCTTAAATAAAGCGAAAAGATACACAAATACGTAGATCTTGACTGAGAGCTAAATATGCTATGGTATGTAAAAGTGACAGTGATACCAGTAGTTGTTGAAACCCTTGAAACGGTCTCCAAAGGTCTGAAACAGGAAATTAAATGAGGAATCGAGACCATCCAGACCACAGCACTACTCAAATCAGCTAGAATACTTAGAAGAGTTTTGAAACTTGATGAGGTTTTCTGTCAGTGGAAAAACCACCGGTTAGAGCTTATGGGAAAAACGAGGAAGGAATTAAAAAAATCATTGAGAAATTGTCATCTGAAAATAGATTAATAAACTAGGCGTGAAAAATAAATATGGCGTGAAAATAACGATCCAAGTGAGTTGTGATTAGTTTAGAATTAATAATAAAGATATATTTCTTGTTAATTCAGTTCATTTTGCAACGAATAGTTTTCACATAAACCGAACCATTAAAATTTCTGGTGAAAATTTAGCTAACATGTACGTGCCAGGTCTCAAACCTATTAAGGCATACTTGTGTACATATAAGTATTGTCTATCTGTTTGTATTCACTGATATTTTTAGTTTTGTTTGTTGATGATGTCTTTTCTCCATTTACAAAGTAAATAAATCCACGGAAGTTTGTTTTTTTTCTATCGAAATCTTTTTACTTGTCACTTAATCGATTCATCTTCGTAAGATGAGCAGACGTTTCAGACACAGAACAGAAAATACACAGAAATCCATTACGAAGAGAAGTTATAAAACTCATAATGGCTGCTGTAACCAGCTTATGTTATACATCTACATTTTATGACTCTCAGGCCTTCATCAATTGAAGTGGACATTGCAAAATAAACGAATCAATAAATCTTAATCACTATCTAATTAGTTTTACACATAATGGTGAAGCTTTTATCTATGCATCGAGTATTTGTAGTATTAGCAAGAGATGTTTCAACGACAACCTATCTGCGAAATCTGGGTGTGCTACGTGAGCTATGAGTGAAAAAGGGATAAACGGGTTGTTGTACCATTTAACATGATATCTTTGGAGTATAAAGATTCTAAGTTTTTTGATAACCGAGCAACAAATAAACTTGAAATTTTGGTCCGATTGGGGCAAACTCTGTTGCTTCAGAAAGTGTATGGAGATATCACAATATCACGCACTCGTGTTTTTGAATGGGATAAAACCTTCAAAGAGGGTTGCGGGGAGGTGAAAGATGATTTAAGGAGCCGAAGGCCTTCAATAAGCAGGACTGAGGTTAATTTTGAGCAGGTAAAGCAGTTGATGTGTGGAGATCGTTCAAATAATCGCAAGTCAGCTGGACATGAAAAGGATAGTGTTTGGAAGTTTATCACTGAAGATTTGGGCATGCTGAAAGTCTACGCAGAAATTGGTGCCAAGACTACAGAGTGATGATCAGAAGGGGTGCTGCATGCAAATATGTCTGGACATCATTGAACATCTTCAAAGAAAACTAGGTTTGTTTTGTACACTCATCACAAGAGATGAGTACCACACAGAAACTAAGTGCCAGACTAGGCAGTGAAAGTCTCCGACATCACCGAGACTGAAGAAAGCAAAACAGTTAACTCGCCCTCTTTCGTAAACACACGTCAACGAGAGCGTTCACCAATCAGCGTGACACAATCAAGGGGATCACCAAGGGATTTGTTTTAAGGGCGTTGAGGACATTAAGAGAATCGTAATGAAAGGCGCTGGGAATATTCTGAAAGAATCCTTCAAGCAGCGCATAGAAGTGTGGCAAAGAAGGATGAAAAAGTGTATTAGACTTAAGGGGGACTACTTTGAAGGAGACCACATGTAGTTTATAGTTCGAAAATGAAATAAATTCGATGCACTATTATGTCGTCTTCATATCTGTTTTATCTATTTTCTTTTTAAAAGCACATTATGAAATGTAAAATTACCAGAGATTACATTTACAGATATAGAATATGTATTTTTTAATTTATAGAATTGTGAATGTGCGTACATTTGAGAGAGTACGTCTGTATTTTTGTTGGCTTGTTTGTTTTTATTAGTGCGAGTCGTATTAGGTAGTATATTGCCCATTTTCCTTAATCATCGTTTATTCTTTCAAGTTAATCTATTTCAAAGGAATAATAATTCTCTCAGAACAATTCATTTGTTCTTGATTTTGGTTGGACTTGACGTCCTTACTCGAACCATCATAAATAATTATTTTAACATAATTTTATAACTTTTTTTATTTTCATGCCTTAAAATTTTGATTGAGATAAATTTTGCCGAGTGACCATCACGATTTTACGCGAAGAAAGAAAAAAAAGAAAAAAGAAAAGAAAAACATGGCTATTTATTTCGGTCCAATGTAAATCCTTCTTATAACATGACTCAGATGAATACATTTCTGACTGAAATAATAATGATAATCTTTAAAAAATCACAAAATATGTTTTATTTTACATTTGTTGTATAGCCGGAATGAAGAGACAAAAATACTTCTTTTTAAAGTATATATACCTCTTTATTGTCCCGAAACGGTCGAAATGGCTGCAAGATAGACGGACAGACAGACAGACGGACAGAGACAGAGAGAGAGAGAGAGAGAGAGAGAGAAAGAGAGAGAAAAAGACGATGGCGTCGGACTGCTACCATTGACACTGCGTTGGACAGATATTCGAGTCAGTCAGGAACTGCATAGGTTTACATCATATCTTCTAAACCCTCGTTGAGATACATTGTTCATCACTTTTCTTCAAGAATCTTCAAGAAAATTCTAAAACATTCGAGAAGCTGGAAGTGCAGGGTCATTTTTTGTTTATTTGTTCCCTTTTCCTCAAGTAGCCTAATGCTTTCTTAGGGTCACGGGGTCGTCTCGATTAACCGCTAAAACATAACTGGATCATTATACATTACACCAATACCACATCTTCTCTGTGTGGGGTCAAATAACTAAGGGATTCCATTTGGATGCTACTAGAACTCACCAAAGCCCAAAAGATATAAATCCAAAATAAAAATTAGTAATTATATTAAAGATATAAGCCCGTGTAACATTAATGACACAGTGTCGCAACTGATGTTTATATATACATATATATATATGTATGGATATATGGTTAATTGTCAGTTGGTTGTGTTTTATGGCATGTCAACTCTAGTAGATTATTTAATGCCAAATCTTGTTTATAAATATAGATTGAATATTTGTTAACGAATTGTTTTTGGGTATGAATTTTTTAAAGTGGCAGAGCTCCTATGAAAACAATTAAATGGTTTCTAGTATTGTTATGTAATACTAATAATTCAATTTAACTGTCACTTGTGAGTACACAGTTAAATTGTTTCAAATATAAAGTAAAAGTAAAGTTGGTGACCTTACTCGAGGATGACTCGAAGGCTCCCTTTTCAATGATGCTGAATGTTAAGTAAGGCGGCATCAAGTACCATTTTTTGAGTTTTTGGTATGACTCAACCTGGGATTGAAACCCTTCTCCCAGACCACGGGCGAACACTCTACTCATTAGGCCAATTGCTATTTGACTCATAGATGGGACCCTAACAAGTACTACCACTCCGAGTCGGAGATAGCCTGAGTATAAGGGCAATGAAAGGGTACTCCACATTCCCTAAAGCTCCAAGATTAAGATTAGATACAGTTTAGTGTCTGATCCCGGATACTCATTAGCGGGGGAGGTTTTACTCCTCTGCAGAGATGCAGTCGGCGTGTTCTACTGGCCTAGCCAACTGGGTTGAATGTATATTTGAATAAGCAAATTGTTTAAAAACGCTTTTTTATAAATCAAAAAGTGACCAATACTGGCCCTTTTGAGTGAATATTTGTTCACTCTTTCGTAGCAGTCTTATTAATGCCGTATTTATGTATTCTTTTCAAAAACACACTCCGCAGACGAGACATGCCGTATATATATATATATTATACTTTAAGAAAAACAACGAAACCGGTCACATAGGATCATAAATTTATTTCTATCCTGTTACGCATTTTTGAAATTTCCAAAAACACGAAAAAAGTAACAGGACTTCTTCAGATCTTTTTGCTAAAATAAAAAAAAAAACTAGAATAGACACATGGTAGTGAAAGAGGATAGTGGGAGTGGGTAGAAGAGGGGTGAAGAGTTACCACTTCATTAATCCACTTCCGTTTTAAATTTAAATTTCGGTTAGCAATGTAGTAAAAATTGTTTTTTTTAAAAAACTTTTCTTTAATTAATAATTTTAAAATTATATTAAGACCTAAATTACAGATTTTTTTATTGAATTAGATTTAAACTTTAAATAATAACTTCACGTAAAGATACAGTAATAGATATGTTAAAACTAAAAACTAAAAACAAAAACAAATATTTAATTTATTTAATATATTTTAACATTTCAAAAATATTTAGAAAGCATTAATCAGTTCCACTTTTTATGCGTAGTACGTATGTATTATATGCTTTTACACAATTTTCTATCTAACAATTTATTTTATTTATTCTCAAATTTAACTCTAATTTTCAAAATTAACTTTATTTTTTTATAGAAAAATTTGGTTAAATATTTATAGTTTAAATTTAGCCCTATGTCTACACCTAGCTATTAGTTCATTTCTCTTATTTAATAATTTTTTTTGGCTCAGGAAAAAGCAAAATGTGGATTTTTTCTTCAAGACACAGGTTGCACCTACTATCGAAAGATTTTGGGGTACTAGATCTTTTCAACATGGACCATTGTATGTCAGGGGTTAACCTTTTATCTTTTAATCCCCAATAATGTTTTGATAGAGCAGTTTGATTTTTTTGATGCTCATGGGAGAAGGAAAATTTATGATTTCCATATCTAATTTTTCAACTAGTAGACGAAACGCCGATATAAAATTTCTTATCACTTATGTCCTCTTTTGGATTAATAATAGCTTGATATACTACATTACCTAAATTACACAACCCATTCATTGGACAATCAGTTCGAGATTTACAATTACATTCTATTTTTTTACTATTAGTATTATTATTATTTACCCGGTTATGTAATTTATTAATTAATTCATTATTATGACTATTCATTATTTGAGACATATTTTTTGTGCAAGAATAACTTATTTTCAATGTTTTCCTATTAAATATTTTATGTAATATATTATCTTGTTTAAAATGTTTATCTATTAGTCTCAAAAAATATTTACCTACATCTATATTTGCTAATTTACAGAAAGTGGGGTTAAACCATATAATTTTCCTTTTTCTATTTTTATTTTTCTGATCGTAACTATTATTTTCTTTAGTAATTTCATTTGTTATATTTTCTTTTAAATACCTAAAATCCTCCTTAAAGCCACTATTTTTAAGGGCATCTATATATCTCTTACTACTCTCTTTAAAAATCTTTTCATTTGCAGATAGCTTACTTATTCTTAAATTTACCGCTTTTGGGATTTGCTTAATTATGTTTTTAGGGTGATTTGAATTAACATTAATGTACGATGGGTTCTGATTGGTCTTTATGAAAGGTTTATAAGAATTATTTGATAGATCTAAAGTCACATCCAAGAAATTGACTATTTTAATATTAGATGAGATTTCTATCCTAAAACCCAAAAACTTAAAGGCCCTTATAATCCTCTTTTGTGTGCTAGAGCTAAGGGGGCCATTACTATTCGGGATATATAATAAACCATCAATATTATACAGACCTGCTTGTTGAGGACTAATGATTCTAGTAAGCATATTTAATATATATAAGCCTACAAGGTCTTGTCCTGATGGAATTACTCCCAACTCCGGTTTAACTGGACCAAGAATACTATATATATATATATATATATATATATATATATATATATATATATCATCTTGTGCTGTTATCACGGATTTCCCTGACTATATCGCGCCATTCGTCCCTATTATCCATCGCTTCCGTTAGGTCTTCTAGAATACATCCTGTGTCCGTACAGAGCTGTTGTTGATAAGTTCTAGTTGGTTGTCAGTGTGAAGGGTTCCATATGAGAACGTTTCTTATGAGTTCGTTCTTACTTTTCCGGCAGTGTCTCGCATATCTTGTTCATCTTATTTGGATGGTTTTAGAGATGGAGTGTAGGTGGCTGTATAGATGCTGTTTTGTAGGATGTTGCTTCCAGGATTTGTTCAAAAGAGCTCGTAACATTCTTGTGCAATTCCTGTCTGGCTTTTTTCTATACGGTTTGTCACGGTCTATGTGGTGCATCCATTCAGCAGAATTGACACGACTGCTTATATATATATATATATATATATATATATATATATATATATATATATATATTGCATTGTATCCGATAAAATAAAATGCAATATTTATATATATATAAATATATATATATATATATAAAAAGAGATTGTGAAATTCTACAACCTATCACTTGAAGTGTGTTGACGTTTGCAGCTTGCTACTGTCAATCAGACCTCGCACCGAGCGACTTCGCAGACGGTCAGCGCAACAATGAACCTAGTGCCTCTTCATTACAGACATTTATTAAGCGTTTTGCTTTGATGCGGCACAAGGCCGAAAGAATGGGGCACCTTATGAGACTCGAACTTACTCTTAGCAGGTTGGCTAGTCAGGCTTGCTGACCATTACACTTTGTATAGAAAATGAACAATGGTCGAAGCTTTCTAAACTTGAAATCAGTGTTAATTTCCGTTATCCGGAACAGAGTTTTATTCCGCCAATCTTTTTACGATCACAACAGGTCAATCAATGCAAAGCTCACCTGAGATATGTTTACGTACACTCATACATTATAAAGACGCTCAATAATGATTCACTCATAAAAGCAAATATGTTTTATTACATATATTGACTAATCATAGCTTATTTAAACCAAGGGCTTAGGTTGTAGTTGATGGGTAGGTAGGAAATTGTCTTTCGTAAATACACCAATTGGTGCAAGTTTACCTACCATAAAGTCTGCAATCAATTCCCAACAATCTAGTGCACTTTTGCCAATAATTACATCAACGGGACAGAAAACACATCTTATAACTATTATGTCATAACCAAAAAAATAAAAATGAATATACAGCGTGTTTAAAAAAGCCTTCAGCAATCTTTTTTACAATTTGTACGAGAAATCATTAAAAAAGTTTTAAGCCTCACATAGAAAAACCGACTATAGCTGAATATTTCATGATATTATAATTGAATATTTTCTTATAAAACTAGAAAAACTAATTCAGATTTCTGTCTTAATTTCTGTGCAGGTGAGGCCCATACGAATGTGTATTGCAAATCTAAAATTTGAATTAAAACTTTTTGAACGAGCCTTTGTAGTTAACTAGTTTTGGGTATTATATTTTTCACTTGATCTCGAGTGGCGAAAATGTTGACAAAGAAAAACTTAAGAAGATTAGATCAGCATTTTTTGTGGGTTTCTAGCCGTCATTTCATCGGAAAGAGAGACACTTTACATGTTATTTCCTCTGATGCTCCTAAAGAAGAGCTTTTAGATATTTAGCCTCGCTAATGCTCTTGTTTTCTTCTGCTTCGACTCCAACAAAATAAGTGAATCAAACTAAAACCCCCTCAGGTGACAATTTTTTCTGCCCGTCCGTATTATTTGTTTATTTTCCGAATCGTTTTAAATTATCATACCAGGAATGCGTTGTGAGGCTGACAAAAGAAAGACACGGGGAACACAAAAGGGTTGATAGAAAAACATATATATTCAAGTAACAGAAACAAGATACAAGTGAACTTGGTTAAACAGTAGTTAGTTGATAGGAAGCTGAGAGTCCAGTGGGTTTGTGACTATTCGTCCACGACGCAAATGGTATCCCACGTGATTGTGTCACACTGATTGGTGAACTCCGTTTGACGCTCTCGTTGACGTGTGTTTATGAAAGAGGGCGAGTCAATTATGTAGGAAGTACAACAAAATGTGATCCCTGTCAATCACCATCTTCGCTATCCTCGCGAATCTTGGTCATATCTGTCATCGATTCGAATTTGTTTATTACATCACAATAGATCGAAAAACAGTAGCTGTAGACAAGACAAACTTGGAAGTAATGCCCCACGTTTTGTCATAGTTAACTTTGGCGGCCTGAGTCAGTTTTTTGATTCCCAGTCACACGAAAATTATCAACCCGACGTCGTCATATTGTCAATGTGTATTTACTTGGGAAATTTCCCATTAAATTGGTCTCACACTTGTTTGTACTTGGTTAACTTCACAGCTGATACAACTCAAGTAATGGATACTGGAATATGTTTTACTCATTATGCAATCAATTCGACACCAACGGGACTGATGGTGTTGTATAAAATTGATGGGTGCATAAATTCCAACTTTGTATTCCCAAGTTTACATAATTTCTTAAACACTCAGCAAAATTAGTTTTGATAGCAAAGGATATATATTTCTAAATATTTGCAACTAACAACGAGTTACAAAAAACTTTGTGTCAGATTTTTATCTGTGGATAATAACTTATTTTTGTTGTTTATATCTTAGTAATCTGCATTTTGCGAGTATTAATCAATTATCTGCAGAGATCTGTTGGATTAAACTGTTTTCAATACATTTCCTCATCAACTTAAAGAAATGAATAAAAAAGACTTATGCAGTTAAAAGAAAAATTGAATTCAGAGCTCATACTCTCTACATAAATTATCACACTTATCCCCCCCCCTTGGGCGCCTCGGGTAGCGTAATGGTTAGCAAGCTAGACTAGCAAACCTACACGAGTGAGTTCGAGTCTCATTGGGTGCCCCATTCATATGGCCTTGTGCCACATCTAAGCAAAAAACTTAGTAAATTACCACACTTATTTCCCCTACAATGTTAATGTGTTTTGTTTATAAATTCATTTGTAATCTCATAACACTAGGCATCGAGTGAAACATGTTAGTATGATTTTCCTAATGGTATTTTCTTTCTTGTCCAGTTAATTTCATTTAGAAAAAAGGGCACAAGGTCTCAGTAGTGTGGCCCCAAAGGAGGATCACACACAATACACCCGAGAATTTTTCCAATATACAAGATTAACCACTACGTTAAGCTTTTGATCATTTCTTATACCGTTAATTTGTTATAAAGTCACATTTGTAAGAGCCAATTTACTACACTCGCGAATCGTCTTCGAGATGAGTTTAATTACATCCTCACGTCGATACCTTGTGAGTTTAATTACGTTTCGAGACTTGAGATATAAACTTATCTTTATCTTGTTCTTGTCTTCTGTGTCTAGTCAGTAGATATATAATTTTCTGCAGACTATGAAGGAATATATATCACCAGTCTCAATTATCAATCAACGAAATAAAATCAAGGCTGAGACAACACACCCATGTGACAGAATTCGAAAGCAGTTTGTACGTGACAATATTTCTTAGAATAACGAAAAAAGGGACATTTCACTGATTGTGTGAGGACATTTTCATTGGAATGTACAAATTCTAATATCCAACGTCGGAATTTTGACATTTGCTGACATTTTCATTAATAGTAACTCGGGTAGGACCTTTTGATATGCAGTAAACACGTTGATAGGTGAATCGAGAGCAGATCATGAGTTTGAGAAATGTTAAACTCTATGCAGCGTAATGGTTATTATGAAATAAACAAGGCAACTCAAGTTCAAATCCTGGATGTAGCTCTTTGGTTTTCACTTGGTGCTCTTGAAACTAGTCAATTTGGGGGTGGAGGTGAGTAGAAAGAACGGATTTATGTCTTTTCCTATGATATTAGTACCTCGTGAAACGCAAAGAGCCACGTCCAGGATTTGAACTCTGGTCACCTTTTCAATCGGCAATCGAATTAGGAGGTGGAAAACTTTTGAATTAAAAACTAACCTTAAGTCGCATTCTGTCAGAGATGGTGGGGTTAGGTATTTATAAACAATTTTTTTAGAATTCAAGTACGCCCTTTGCTTGGATTTTTGATTTGGTTTGGTTTTTCTATTTAAAGGCATATCAACCTTCGTGACATGCAAAAGCTATCTATGCAGTAGTGGTACTATTTTAATCCTTAGCTGGGAGAGATAAGGGGTTTGATACCGTGACTGAAGTTCGAACTCACTTACTCTGATGTGGCAGTCCAGCACGTAGGTCAATACGCCATGGAAACTCCCCTAGATTTTTGGATTTAGCAAAGTTTGGCAAAAGGATGCATTTTTTGATAATCATGCATAGATCGAATTCTTATATGTTGCTTTTTGTGCCAGCAACAATCATAAGTAGGATATTGTAATATTGTTAGAGAGTGTATTAAGATACTGATCATTTTATATATTGAAAATAAACTGGTTGCGTGATGCGAATTGACTGATGATAAAAAGAATAGGTAGCAGCTGGAATATGGAGGAGTTAACAATGATAAAAGTTTGTCAGAAATGTTAAGAGTGATATAATTCGCTACAATCTATACGCTAAATTTAACACCATGGGGTGAAAAAAGTAATTAACTTAGAGTTGTCAAAATTATCGAAAGCTCCATTAGTCATTCAAGTGGTTGAGCGAGTGGATTATACATACCACCTACACACAAAATGTTGGGGTTTCTTGTTTGCAGAAGCCCCCTTAAAAGAAACTTTGTTTGACAAATCGGAAAAATGGAACCAGAGATTGTAGAACGAGGTAAGCCGTAGCGAGTCAAAGAAAGACCAGCTTGAATGTTAAAGGTTCACGAATCTCGGACTGAACACTTAGTAATGGGCACCTGTTCTCATATATTTCCACGGCTTCAGTGATTGGACCAAGAAAATTAATAAACAACGGAAGTTTCTTTATTGGAGGCGAGCGGTGCTTTTTTCCCCTAATCTACAAAAATAATCGGTCATCATCCTCTTTAAAGTAGGAGCGGTCGTTCCTAGTTCTTATAAATAAATCAATTATAGCAGCGATATGTGATAACATTACAATATTTATGAGGAATCTAGTAGATTATTGACTCACTAACTCATTAGTATAGGATGGGCTTTCTAGCCAGGGTTGAGTAACTGGTTTAGGAGAAAGAAGTCTGAATTAAAAATTTGGAGCTAGAATTAAACATTGTCTTCAGCCTCGTTCTGGTAATTTCTTGCGGTGACTTTTCTTGGACGAAATTTGTATTGTGAAGGGGGAAGACGTGCTGTCTGGGCAACAGTCTGTGTGCCATAAAACCTCATCCAGAAGGAGTCCATAGTCTCGCATGATGACAGAAAACATAAAATATAACATTAATGGCATATGAGTGCAATATAACAACTTTCCAGGTGCTAGTCAATTTTTTTCTATTTCTCTTGTGTCTTTTGCGATCTTTCTTTACTTTTCCGTTTTTTGTTTCACTTTATTTTCCCCTCACTTTTACCGATTTTTAAAAATTTCTCACTAATTCCCAATTTGTATGTCACATACGAAATTTCATCATCGAATTTTTCTTTCTCTCCTTTTCATTTCTACCAACTATTTTCTTTAAAAAAAAAATACTTCTTCTTTCAGTTCACACGATTCCTCTTCTTTCTCTTTATCTATTACTGTTAGGGCGACGGGCTAATAAAGGAAAGTTGGGACACCAAAATTTGTTCGAGATTTTTTAACGTTTTGAGGAACAGTTGTGAAATTATCAAAAGTTTGGTTTCTTTGTTGAATGGTATATTAACCTTCGTGGGTTATTTAATGCCAAACCAATCCCTGTTGAAGAACAGTAGTAGTACTATTTAACCTATAACTGTGGAGGATAACGGGATGGAGACATTTTCCAAAATGACATTTAGTCAAAGAGTTAACGTAATTAGAGTTTGAACTCGCTTACTGCGATGTCGCAGTCGTACACGTTAGCCACTACACCACGAGGACTTTCCCCGTAAAACTAGAAAAACAAAAATCCTATCATAGGAGTTTTATGCGATTTTCCATCTTCATTTTCCAATTTCTTCAAATTTCATATTTATCAATCAATCTGTCTTAATTATCTATATAACTGTGTGTCTGTCTAAATTCATATAAACTTGTGCATATGGACATAAATCTATTCATATTAATCGATATATATATATATATATATATGTGTGTGTGTGTGTGTGTCAAACCGTATCAACATTATAATGTATCTAATGATATGAAGTTCAACGAAGGTTTGACGCAGAACCATAAATAAGTTATTAGTATATCTTAACTCTTCTTTTAGTTATTTATATTATTTTCCTCATAGAATGGACAATTTTGTTTAGAAGGTCCTGGATTTCTTTTAACATCGAATCTAATAGGATTTTAATTGCAAGCAATTATGCTGGAAGGTTTAGCAATTTATCATCACCTAAATCTAATCCTGGACTCAGGACCCTATGAGATCTTGTTTATTATCGACTCGATGAGATACTGGAGAACGCAAGGTAAAGTAGCGAACATACGTAAGAAGAAAAGGAAGCAGAATGCTAATATTCTAGCTTCTTGCTCTGATCCGTTCTCTTTCTTTCAATGGTTTATATGACAATTTTCTCTTCTCTCTCTCTCTCTCTCTCTCTCTGTCACCGATTTCAGATCACGTTTCCACTGAGTAAATCCTTTTATCTACCGCACTTCTTTCGTCGTTTATTTTTCTCAACCATCTGCCACTTCAGTCTCATCTTTCACTAAGTTTTCCCTTTAGCCGGAGTCTAAATACTTATTAGTCCTGCTTGCGACTGACCACAAGTGTCCAGTCAACTTAATTGCCCTTCCGTCATCGCCACTGTTAAGGACAGTCAAATCCACTTGTGACAACTTATAGTAACGAGATTCTCCTTACAGCCTCTCAAATGTATCTCCTTCATGTCTGATTGATTGGGACAGAGAATTCCGGACGTATAGAATCCAACATTTTTCTAAACACTTAATCGATCGTCACAAAGAAATACCAACAGTAAATGCCTCTTGTCTATCTTTGTCTCAACAAAATCGTGTTACTTATTCCAGGCCGTTTATTTTCCTGTTCACTTATCCAGTTTTTCGGAACAGCAAATATTTCACAATGATGGATTTTGCTGTATCCATGGCAACAGAATAATACGCTATTTGAAAAATAAAGAGAACTCCGTATCTATCTATCTATCTATCTATCTATCTATCTATCTATCTACTCCTTTGCACAAGTAGGATGCGACACAAGGTCAATGTTTTAAGCTGAATTTATCTGGTTTGAATTCAAAGTTTTCTTTCTCCTGGATCGGCTATCATACCGACCTTTAAAAGCCCTGGGTACCCTACTATTCATCTATAGCTGGAGGGAGAAATGTAGGATTTATACCTTTCTCAAGAGAAGTAGCGCTATGTGAAACGCAAACTGTCTCGTCCAAGATATGAACGTGGATCATCGAGTCCATTTCCTACGACAATATCCATAACACCACAAGCGCCTTATATATATATATATATATATTGTTACGCTGCCATGTGCCCAGTGGCCTTGCAGGGTGCTGTTTGTTCCCGCCAAGTCCACCAGGTAACGCAGGGTACAGACGTTGGCTGTGGTCGGCCGAACGCTATTTAGTGTCACAGATATCACCAACTCCCAAGCGGAACCACATTTTAAAGCTACTAGGCGAGTTCTAGGTGAATTATTAAAAGTCAACACAGCTAACTGGCCAGCTTTCCCCCTCAAATACAAGGTCTTCGACAAATACAATTCTTCCACAAGAAAATAAGGACTCTGAACTGCAGTGTTTGGGTTAACAAGATTAATTTATTAAATAATAGAAAGAAACAAAGAAAAAACAATTCAGGTAAAAGTCAGGAGCGAGAAAGTCTTTCAGTATCTCGGAGGAGCCTCCACTAAAATATCCGTATCCTGGACTAAGCCTTTCATAAAATCTTTATCCTCGGACGAGCCAGGCATAAAATATCTGCTAATGGCGGAAGGTGAGAAGGTAGTTTGACAACGATAGACACTGTCCGCTTTCCTGCAGACTATGGGATTTAATGGCAGAGCACGTGCTCCAAATCTCAAGTTTATCATTTCAGTATGAATACAGCAGGATAAAGTTGAATATACTTAAATTGTATGTTCACTTACTTGGAGTTTTGTGGAATTTATTCTCATCTCTTTTTTCTTTCGTTATTGGGTTTCCATAACATGTTGGTAAAGGGATACACGTCTTATTTCGGATAAGACCAAGATTAATAATTCTCTCTTTCCTCGTGGATAAGTCTTTCCTTTAGGTATTCGTTTAACGAGGCTTACCATACCTCGGAGGCTGGTTCATTCAAAAGATAAGTTCTTTCTTTTCTTTCAGGGTTCTAGGCATGACATTATTTTGGAATTTGGGTTTCTTCCGTATTCCAAATTATGTCTTCATTTTCAACGAACAAAAAGCAACTGCTCATGTGTCTTCACCTTTCGACTACATGGCAACTCTTTATGCGTCTTCACCCGGCAATCAATGAACGGCAACTGACTTATTTGGTGGTTTGAAAAATTACCACGTGTTGATTTTTTTGGTGGTTTCTTCCTCAGTACCAAATTTGGTCGAGGGGTTCTGCCTATCCGCTGACACATACCAGACTAATAGAGAGTGAGGTCCGCCCATGCCTATCTCACCTTGTAATGATAGAGAGGGGTGAAGAGAGAGAGACGGCCTCTCTTTCCATTATTCAGCTTACTACTATCGTGCGCTGATTCTTGCTTGCTACCATAGTCGGCCGCCGGCCTCCTTCCCCGACAACTTGGCAAATGGATTAGGGTGTCATATTTCCTCGTCACAATATATATATATATATATATATATATAGAGAGAGAGAGAGAGGCCCGGTTTTCGGGTCATTGACCAAATGAGTAGAGCGTTCGCCAATCGTCCGGAAGACCAGGGTTCAATACAAGGTCGAGTTATACCAAAGACTCAAAAATGGTACTCGATGCCATCTTGCTAACCCCTCAGCATTATCAGGTATGGATCAAGGGTAAAGTGGAGCAATCCAGGGAATAGAGTTGCACCCTCCCCTACACCTCAGTGTAGTAACTATTCAAAAGGGAGCCTTTGGGTCACCCTCAACTAAGGTCGCCAACTTTACTTTATCTTTTACAGAATTTCTGACATTATCTATTTGACCTTGGATATACTCTAGTTGTTCGTTTTGGAATGTTTTAGTTTAGTCTCTTAAAGTTTTCTTAAGTTTCTGCGTGTTCATGTTTGTTGACTTTCTTTTATTAAGTAAATAAGCTTTTTCCCTAACTGTTTTTACCGCTTAGGAAACTGTATATTCGACTTTTGTTTGGTAGGTATGCACTTAGATTCTGTTTCTATATGGGTGGTACGTTTTCATATTCGTCATTTGGAGTAAGCCTTCCAGATATCTTCTGAAGAGTATCAAATTTCTTTCTTACAGTATTCGTATATTTATTGCATATATATATATATATATATATATATATATATGTCGGAGGTAAGAGACCGTACAGCTGCTATTTTGTCAAGTTCTCTTTCCAAGATTTCTTCGAAATAGCGCGCCGCATCCTTGCTAAGTTCTCATGTAGTGCAGTCATGCAATAGTACTAACATAGCTACTACTGCTGAAAAGAATATAGGCATCATGTGTGTACAAGAATATATATATATATATATATATATATAAAGTATACCTCTGATAATTTTCAGTAAAATGTTAATTATCTTATGAACAAAAGAAACCATAATTTTATTATTTTTTTTATGGATATAGGGGAACATTAAAAAATTGAAACCGATTTTTATCATATATTACTTATTGCCAAATTCTACCATATTAAAACTGCAATACAAAATATGAATGTAAAGTATCCCCAAAATAAGAAAAACCTTCTACATATTTATGCAAAAAGTAAAGTTGGCAAATATATTAATATTTATTTTTTTTTAGTTTTACTCGTTTTACTACACGTATCTCGTCTATTCAAGTAGACTGTTGAAGCCAAGCTGTTCTAGTTTCTATTCACTTTGCGAAGATTATGGCGCTATTTTCTTGGGTAATATATATATATATATATATATATATATATATATATATATACGAATACCTATAGAATAAGGAAAAATCTACCTAGGATTCACCAAACTTGACCATTAGGATAATACAGAATTATCCTGATGATCTGGTTAGATGAAACCTAGGTAGATTTCTTCTGACTCTGTTGGTATTCGTATTTTGCTCTACTTAGTGTATTGAGCCCTCTTAGGTTTCAGCTTAAGGAATTCTGTCAGTGTTTTTTCTTTTAACACGGTACATATTATTGGTTGATCATTTTCAAACAGCACGTATGCTTTTTGTCTATATTATTATGAGACTTTTTTCCAGATATCGATCTGTGCAATTTTTTTTATTTGCAAATTGTATCATCTGTGTTTTTTCATACCGTCAGATTTATAGAGCAAGAAAAAAAATTAAATAATATATATATATATATTTCAATCCCAGTTCGAGTCATACCAAAGACACAAGAAATGGTACTTGATGCTGCTTTGCTTAAATCTTAGCATTGTAAGGTAAGGCTCAAGGGTGAAGTGGAGCAATCCTGGGAACGGTGTTGTAGCTATTGAAAAGGGAGTCTTCGGGTCACCCTCGGCTAAGGTCGCCAGCTGTATATACATATATATATGCGAGGGTTGTTCAAAAGGTTGTAACTCTCATTCAGAAAGAGCCATAGCTGAACATTTTCGTTGTTGCAACTAACTAGCACTTCTTGTAAAACAAGAAAAAACAATTCAGATTTCAGTCCTAATTTCTGTGCCGATGAGGCTTATACAAAGATGGGAGGTGTGCAACAATTCTAAAATTTGAGTGAGAGAAAAACTTCAATTGTAAATTCAACGAAATGAAAATTAAAAACTATATCTACTAACGTATTTAGTTTCGATATTTATTAATTATAGGCTATACACGCACATGCGCACACCCACGCGCGCGAACACACACACACACACACACACACACACACACACACACACACACACACATATATATATATATAGATATACAATGTAAAACGTTTCAAAGGGCACATAGAGTGAGCTAATTGTACACTCTGATTCTCGTCATAGTGATGATTCATTTGTAAATCAGTCCACATTCTTGTTCATTTGTACAATCCTATTGTAATAACAATGGAAACTGTCATTTAAAGCTTTAGTAGTGCGATGATCAGAAGTATTTTTCAGGTTTTAGAGTCTGTTGCCTCCGCTAAAAACTAAGTAATTCCCATCTTCCAATGTTCACTAATTTTCAATGTTTCTACTTCTTCCGTCTGCAAAATCTTTCTAGCAACTGTCAGTCTTGTGAGACTATGGATTCGTGCCTGAATCTTGATGCAGGCCCAGACAAGTCCGTGGGGAAGATCACTAGTTGTCTATGCAACAGTTCTTCACGACACTGAAAAAAGGAAAATGTTGTACAATGAGTATCGCCGCTGGAGATGTCAGTCCAGAAAGACGCATGCTCACTGGTATGGGTTTGAATTCAGAATTTCCTTCTCCTAGACTGTGTGTCTAACCAAGGCTAGAAGACCCAGTCATCTCTTCCATTTATTCATAACTTGGAGTAGAAGACATAAAGAAATATTTACCTTTCCCAAAGTGGAACATAAACAGAATTCTCGATAAACATTACACCACTCTTTACTTATAGATAAGTATTTTTTTCATCATACAACATGTGAAAGCATGTGCGATACCATGTCCTCATCAGCCGCCAACCAGGTGTGATAACACAGTTTCGGTAGCTCAAGGCGATACTGACACTCCTGGCGCTAACGAGCAGCTTTTGCCACCGGACAGGGTATTAAGAGAATCATATATATATATATATATATATATATATACGCCAGATCAATTAAATGCAGAGACTACATTGGACGTTAATCTTCATTTTTTGAGTGCAGTTTGTGATTTAAAAAACAAAACAAAACGTAATCACACGGGAAAGGTGGTTCCGCGTGTATTTCCTTCATGCTGAAAACTTTCTCGCTTTCGACCAAATCCAACTTGATGCATATCGCGCCGCGGTCTGAAGATGATTTGAGGCAACTTTCAAACTGTGGTCAGTGATTCTTATTTTTGAAAGAAACGAAATGACTGAGTGTCATATAAAACCACGACAACCAACCTCAATAGGAATCACATGACATATCCAACCCTTTTCCACGCAGTCGGCACGCAATGTCTCGTAGCGGTTTTTCTTCCGCTCGTGTGCTTCCTCCCGGTTTTCTTCCCAGGGGACAGTCAATTCTATGAAGAGGACACTCTTCTTTGAATCGGACCATGCTACAATGTTCGGCCGCTTTTCTGTTTGAATAATGTGAACTGGAAATTGTAGAGATGTCTTGAGATCTGCTGAAACTTTCCAGTCACTGGCTCCGTTCAGTAGCTTCATGTTAGGATTTTTTTGTTTCCTCACAGGACATTCACCTTCCTTGAGAAACTGAATTATGGGTTCTTTGGCTGTTATGGATTGCTGGTTTGCTGTCTCACATTGTGCTCTTAACAATTCTATTATCACTTCTAATACCTTGTTATGTCGCCATGTGTACATCTGAAGCGAGTGTAGACATGTAGATAGTACGTGGCGCAAAGTACTCTGATCACTTTTACACGATAAGCACAGGTCCGAATTAGTATATCCCCATAATTTTAGGTTTGTCGCATTTGGTAAGAGATCATAAGTAGAGTGAAGAAGGAATGATATCGCCAGTGGTTCCATTGCAATTAAGGATTTCCACGATAATTTAATTGGTTCGATATCATTCCATTTTGTCCAAGCACATTGTTTGGCCTGAGTAACAGCACTGGCTTTTCTTTGCTCTTCCTCAAACATCCTGACTTCTTCGCTCACCATGTCTCTTTTTCCTTTTGGGTCCATTTGGAGAATTGCTTTTTGCTCGTGCTACGCAGCCCAGCTCGATTGGTTTGAGTGACGCCTATGATGTCTTTGATTCGTAGGCTGCATTCCGCCTACTGGGCGGTCTTAACGGCCGACCACTTCGTACCTGATTTTATTTCTGGATACGCCTTCCGAATGATCTCGTCAGCTGAGTCCTTCATCATCATGTGAAGGCGTACTTTCCCAATTTTGAATTCTTCTACCAGTGGGGATATTAGGAGCTGTAGGTTTCCAGAATTGGTATATAAACCCACTTTCGAAAAACAAGGAGAAACTCCGAGCCACTTACGCAGGTATTTGTTGCTATACTGTTGGATCCGTTCAACACGAGATATCGCAATCTCGTGCATCTGTAAGGGCCACAAAAGACGGGGTAGCAGACCATGTTGGTAACACCAAGCCTTCATCTTTCCGGGTAAACAAGTTTTATCAATTGATTTAAGCCCTTTCAAGGATACTTTCTGGACCTCTGTACCCCTATGACGATCAGTCAGTGGGATTGAATAAAGACGCCCGAGACTCTTTACCGGCTTCTCCATGACTGTTGGGATCTTATCACCCACAATTTTAAAATTGATCTCCCTGTCAGATCCTCCGACTAACGATAGGCTTCGACTTTTCTTTGGCTTAGCCTTCATTCTCGCCCATAAGAAAAGGTCATAATACTTTTGTAGTAAGCCATCGGCAGAGATTTGGGATGGGACGAGAATGGTGATGTCATCCATAAAAGCTCTGGAAGGAGTAAGAGTCAGTATATTATACTTTAATATTTTAGTTTGTTATCTTGGAGGTGTTCTCATGAGAATGTTTTGAACAACGAAATCACTGGGGATATCAAAATAGAAATAAGCAGACACAATTTCATTTCGCTCAGATCTTACTCTTTATAAAGAGAGACTCATTAATAATTATATTACTTAGCTGACTATAAAACGCTGTAGAAATAATCGTACAATCATTTCACAATGCACTTGTGCTTCAAGTGTATGGGTATCGTCAGATTTTGAAAGTAGGTGTATTGTCAATTATTCCAAAAATGAACTGATCTCGCGGCAAATAGCATCACAATTGAGAATTCTACTTTCATGTATGAACGGCATGATCGTATAATTTACTCATCAATCGCTGCATCTCTTTCAGGTCATGTTGAGCGATCACAAGATTTTCTTCGTGTGACGGAACGTAAAAAAAAAAAGAGATTCCTCTGGCCAGGAAGCATATGTAGCAGATTGGATCGAGAATAGCAATATGGTAAATTTATTGCTCAAATTACTATGACAGGTCAGACAGGAGAAAGACACTTGTGTGCGTAATTGATATGATGGACAGTCTCTTTTAGTTTTGGTTCAAGTTATCATTTGCTCAATTTTTTATATGGCGGATAGTGTGGGCCTGGAGATTGCTTAATCAAGAATTTTGTTTGAACTGTCTACTGACCACGCTTAAAAACATGGCAAATTTGTAGTGTAATTTAGTACCGTACACATTTTATGGGCACTAATCATTTAAAGCTTCGAGAGTCTTTGAGGAATATTAATACCGAAAATGAAGCAGTAGTTGTATAGAAAGAACTTACCAAATATTCACTGATGGACAAAAACATTCCCTTTTCATAGTTGATCATTTAACATATTTTAAGTCCCACCGATAGAGTAGGTAAAAAGGAGACCCCCCCCCAAAAAAAACAAAACAAAGCAAAAATAAACGAAAAAAATGGCAAATAGCAAGTTCCGAAATTATCAAACAACTCTCGTTCCGAAGTCAGTCTTCAAACAAAAATTCAATTCAACATATCAATGACATTTTAGAGCACAGAAGTTAGAAAGTAATTTGAGGATGTTTTACGGGTTTTGAATGCTGGCTGATTGAATATTGAAGATGGCAGATCTAATGAATACGATGCCAAAGAGAGTAAGAGCTTATAAAAAATTGTAAGTGTAAATCCATTGAATTTCCTTCTGTGTAATAACATAATTCTAAAGTAATATTGCCTGCCAAGTGAGGTGTTTTTAACTTGGAGATGTACTTTACTATTGAAGGGAATAGAAAGCTTTGTCGCTTTTGCTTATTTCATTTTTGCGGACGACTTAAAGGTTGTCCCTTGATCTCGATGGGGGTAAAGGGTTAACAAAAATTATGGAATGATCTTGGAATTTGCATTTCTAAATCAAACGACAACAGAAGCCCAGAGATGCAAATCGATCAACAGTTAAAAGTTCTTGCAGACGGTTCGGCATATCTAGTTAAAAGATTACACGTCTCGAATAAAAGAACTGTCGATTGAAATAATGGAAAGGATCATAAACCTCATTCAAGAAAACAATTCCTTGTGAAGTGTGTTGAAAGACGTTGCTTGTTCCCAGTAAACAGTATCTAAAATTTATTTCAAATATAAAAGAAATGGGATAGTTAAAAAAGAGAAACATGGTAGACCATGAAAGACATGAAGCGTCAAGATTGGAAAGTCAAAGCAATATGCTTTGAAAATAGAAAATGTATAACAAAACAAGTGAAGAGCAAATAGGTCGACATAGGAATTTTTGTGACAGAACTGTCTGAAATTGATCACATAAAATGGGATTTATAAATGGAACAAGTACTAACATTAAAGCAAAATAAAAAGAGGTTCAGAACAGAAGAGATAAGAAACAAGCCTATGCCGTCATGAAGTTAAAAGGTTCAATACTGGTCAGTACAATGTCTTTAAGTCCTACTAATTTAGAATGCCGAAATTTTTACAAAGTTACACGCTGATATTTTCATTTCTTTGTAAAATGCCGCTTGTATAATCTATTTTAAATGTAAAGACATGTTTTGCAGTAAATCCAAATTGAATATATGACTCTGGTCGAATGTATTAGTATACACGGCAAACAGGTTTTGAATATTTTCTAAAAGCTTAGAAGTCTCACAGTTTTCCCACCCCCATAGCAGTTAATAAGAAAACAAACCAAGCCAAGTCAAATTCGAAATGCCACCTCTCCTTAAACAAAAATAAAATAAAATAAAAACTCATGTTAGGGCCACTATCGGAAGACGGGTGAAAATATACCCCAAACATTTCTTTAAATATACATTAGTCCTGGACTTCAACTAAGTTAAAACGTAAGGTAAAATAAAGCCCCTCCCACCTTTTTTTTTTGTTTTACACGTACACATGGGAAGCAGCATGATGGACGTAAAGGTATGCGAATAAACCCTTTGATCGCTTAGCGCAATGCCTAACCTTGTCCTAGACGTGTGAGTCTTGCGGCTTAACGCTCAGGATTGTCAGTTCGATTAGAGAACTACTGTTGCTCTTCTATAAGAGTGGCTTCTATAGATGAGAATAAAAACAGCCATCGAAAGATAACCATGACCCACACTCAAACCGCATCGCTCTTCACGCGGGTAAAAAAGGGGCGCGTCCTGCTGAGGTTGGAGCCCTGGCCTCAGTGTTCGAAAAATCAGCTACAGAGCTGAAACAAAAACTGCTAAAATGTAAAAAAACAATACGAATAGCGACATTTAATGTTAGAACCCTAAATAGAATAGGTAAACTACCAGAGCTAACTGCATCGGCCGTAGAATTTAAGATATACATAATTTGCAGACAAGAACATCGATACACTCACACCGAAGATATCAAATATCATGAAACTGGCAAGGACGAACTCATCAGTGATGTACTCCTATGGACCCCCGCATATGGCCAAGGAAAAGCAGGACGACCAGCTCGAACATACATACAGCAGCTATGTGAGGATACGGGATGTAGCCCTGAAGACCTGCCAGAAGCGATGAATGATAAGGAGAAATGGCGAGAGAGGGTCAGGGATATCCGTGCTAGCGGCACGACATGATGATGATAATGAAACTTGGATAAAAAGAAATAATCATGGCGTATGGACAATTGGATGAAAGTGATATTCACTGATAAATCTACAACCTGCTTTGGTCAAGGCAATGATATTGAAACATTTGTCTGGTGCCATTTCAATGAAACATTAAAGAAACATTGAAGAAAACAAGTAAATTGATATGACGATGCATGTCACTTAAAAGACAAGTGGAGATGATAATCAATACCTAAACAATCTTGTCCAGTTGGCTAGGGCTGTTGAATACACTGGCTGCTTCTCTGAAGTGGGGTAAGACCCCTGCAAAGAGTTTTCTGAATATAACACTAAACAATCTTTGGGAAAAGCTTTGGGGAATGCGGAGTACCTCTTCATTGCCATCGCTCCCAGGTCCATACTGGCCTGGAGAAGTAGAACCTCATTGGGTCCTATCAATAGGTAAACAGAACTAAACTGTGTACTTATGCTAAACTAAATTATTTGAAATAGAACTGTTTTTGTATGCTAAACTGAATTGTTTGAAATAGAACAGTTTTGAAATTGACCTGTGTGTAAACAAAAAACTAAACTTATTCTTGGCTTGAATTGTTTGAAACTTTTATCAAAATGACTTAATTCGGCATGAAATGACCCGAAAATGGTTGATACACCGTAAAAAAAAACAACCACTCAACCAACCTAAACATTCAATGTACATGTGTTCACTGAAACCCTGGCTAATTGCTTCATTAAATTGATAGAATATTGGTTTAGTGACGATAAATTCAATATTAGGACGATATTATATCTTGTTATCGAGCAAAGGCGATTAAATCAATTCTTCTGGAAAAGCGTATAAAATCAATGACATGACCAGCGAACTGTTCGGATATTAAAAAAAATAAAAATTGAATATTTTTGCTGAAAATTAAAAAAACATGGTCCGTGAGAAGGCCCCATCAACCAAAGAAGATCTACTATTCAGGAAAGGTGAAAACATTTTGATAAAGAATATTACTTTAAATTAGTAAAATCCATGCTTTTCTTCTGGAAAGGTATATAAAAATCAATGACATTACGAGAGAACAGTCAGGCTCTAAATGTGCAAATTCCATAATTTTTAACAGGAGTAGTACATATGGTTTTCTAATACTCGATACTAAAGAGTTCTAGTCGATACTAATAATTATCATCATCATATCGCACTGACGGCACGTAGCTCCTTGAAACTCTCTCTCGCCATCTATCCCTATCATCCATTGCTCCTGATAGGTCTTCTAGGCTGCATCAAGCGTCCACACAGAGCTGATGTATGTAGTTTTTGCTAGTTGGCCAACAATGGCACATCCATATGCAGGAATTCATGGGAGACTATCATTTATGAGTTCGTCATTGCTTTTCCTGTAGTGTCTTGTTCGTCTTATTTGAATGGTTTGTGAAATAGGCGACTATAAAACTGATGTTTTCTGGAGTGTTGCTTCCAGTATTTGTTCAAGACAATTTGCAGCATTTTTGCGTAGTTCCTAACTAGCTTTTTCTTGATGTTTTTTTTTTTATTAGCATTCATGTGGTGCAATCATAGAGTAGTATGGATATAACAACAGCTTGTAAGAAATCCCTTTTTATTTTATCGGATAGTATTCCAATTAGTATCGATTTCGCTATACAAAATCAATACTAATACCTGTGCAATATGCAAGATGCCTTCTTTGAACTATTCAAATGACTTGTTAACAAGTTCGGTTCAACCTAACATTCTTTATTTTTAACATTCTTCATTTTCATGGATACATAAGCGTAGGCATTCCTGAAAGATCGATATGACTGGAGTATTTCTGGAACTACTCCCTTATATACATGTGTATGGCCACATTAAAATCGTCCAAGTGTTTTATTTCACTGTCGGGAGATGAATGAAAACGGCCATTGTATAATTCTTAATTTTATTGAACAAATTTAACATGACGGACAACAGAAATTCTCATTACCATGTTTCGTGATCATATATCTGCATTCAATGATTAGGCTCCCATTGTGGAGCTCAGGGAAGCGTAGCCTTACCTGCTTGGTGCCATCACCTCAAAGTTCATTTTTTCATGTGATCGTTATGGTCCCATCAACGGTTCAAATAAATCAGTTAAAAAATTACGAGTTTTACTTGAAACCATATATCTATGAGCCAATTATTTGTATTTAGAATTGTTATGAAAGATTATTGTTTACAAAAGATAATTGTTATTATTTCACTCCTTGCGAATTTATCATGCGAATTTTAATTTTTTAAAATTTTTTTTATTGAAGTCAAACTCGCAATTCACCTCAGGTCTCTTGGAATCTCCCGAGTATTCTAGCTGACCTCAGCAATACAGTAGTCTGGGTGGTAGAGTTTTTTTTAATGGCATATCAATCTTCATGGCTTATTTAATGCCAAAGCCGTCCTTGTAGAAGAATAGTAATGATGCTTTTTAACTCATAGTTGAGAAATTAAGAAGTTGCAATGCAATGAGGGGTATTAGTCGGAAATTGAGCGTATTAACGCAAGTAGAGTTCGAACTCGCTAACTACAAAGATGCAGTTCAGCACTTTAGCGTCTGGTTGGTCTCTATTCTTACTCTTACTTCCCTTAAACTCTGAGATATTATTAGAATATACTAGCCATAATGAAAGCCCTAGCAAAATAAAATCTATTCCAATGACACCCGTTAATAAAACCTCAATTCCTTGCACTAGATATAACCCGACCTCTTCACGTTGATGTGAACGGTCGTGTAAACCTGCTGATCGCCTGGTCGTATGAGTAACAATTCGGCTTTCCCTTTAAGGCATTTAGGGTGTGCTTTATTAAAACACACACACACAGAGACACACACACACACACACACACACACACACACACATATATATATATATATATATATATATATTATCTAAAATTTTTCACTTCTCAGAAAAAACAATTTATGATAAATCCCTAATGGATTCAATCTTTCCTTAATTTTATTTAACAAATTACAATTAACAATGTCCTGTTACAAGAGGAGATTGCAGTGAACTTTTTATTATTTGTCAAATGGACTTCGCATTTCATAAGTAATTATATTCTCTGTATCTTTCATTACACTGGCCTGTGATTTTTTATGATCGAATATATAATAGATGATTTTAAGGCAGTTTTTTACGCTGATGTTTCTCTTTGAGATATGAACCCAGCAGCTGAGAAAACTCCCATGAAAGGTTCAGGTCTCGTATCAGGTCGTTGAGTTCTGCTTGTGTCAAGGGTACTGGCTGGTTGTCCTCTTCTGGCTTGTATGCATCATCTCCAGCTACAACAGTCATGTCTCTATGTTTGGAATCAGAGCTCTATTCCATGTTACCATCTGGCTCAGGGATTGGTTTTATGGCAGAAGGAACATCAGAGTATTGGATATGTGATTTATTCCTTTTAGATTTATCATGCAGAAGTAGCAGTCTGTAATGTGATCTTTTCCACCCCTCCAGACTATTCGAATGGCAAATAGCACACCCTTTCTTTAACCCTTCCTCCAATCGTTCAAGTTCTCCCCACGTGTTTGACAGCAAACGTAGGGAATGAATTGCTTATCCTGATTCCCTAGTTTGACTCCAAAGTAATCATAATATGCCTTCTTCTGTGATTTTTGCTTGACAGTTAGGAAGAACCACATTACCACAGGTATAACAGAACCTGTCAAGATTATTCTTACTCTTGCGATCCATTCTAACAGGAATACAAACGTCAAGCTGAAAAGAGAAAAAATATATCAACACTCAGCTCGTCGTTAACACTTGACACAGTACATTAAAATCATTTTAAGGTGAGGGATAAGCTCTACCCTCTCTAGGTATGTGGGTGTTTGCGAGTAGGGGGATACACTGTATTATTATATGCTATACAAAATGTCAGACATCCACGATCAGCTGTGACAAGTAGAATCCACAAGCTTTTGAATAACTGTTGTCATTGTGTACAACTTGTGAAGTACTCAAGATATCTTAAAAACAATATCTGACCAAACAAGGTGAATGTGATTTTTGAATTCAGCATAAAATGGCGATCATATATCATTTGATAAACCTTTGACCATAGGATTTTAAAAAAATGTAGGCCAGTGTTATTTGCCGAATAAAGTAAGGTTTTATTCCATTCTTGTGATCTTCGTTCTTTTTTATTAAACTATCATGCTGCAAATCTTTTTAGTTCTTTCACAATGTCAAAGTATTTCTCTATCTTTTTGATATTTGTCATTTTTACTCTGTAATCCACCGGAACAGTAAAATCTGTGAGATAACAAGTTATTTTTATTTGTTGATTAGCACAAGGTCAGGATTAGGTGATCCTTTTGTACCTCAAAATTCCAGAGAATTTTATCCGTGTCATCATCTAGGATGAATTCTGGTTCGCACATAAACCATTTGTTAGTATAGTCAAATTTTCATCTCGTACACAATTTCCAGTGGATCATCTTACCCAGATTTGTCTTGACTTGTTCTCCTTTTGTGCTCGTTTGCTACCATCTCTTATTACTAAGCGTTTCATCTCAGTCTCTACATAACCTACACTTGATATTAATTTACATATTATCAATTTCCGTTTGGTATGATGGGTCTTTATAGTATTATTTTATGCCACTATCTTGAGATCTCCCCTTCTGAGCCATGTCCAGGTCTTTTCGTGTGCAATATCGCCAGTTTGTCATTTTTTTCGCATTTCTGTTTTCGAGCTTTTATTGTTTTTCTGTTTGTCCTTATATTGTCAGTACTGTGACTGGATGCGGCAATTAGACTATTTTTGCTCATTTTAATGTATTTCTCAAGTTCTTGAATTGTTACATCGATGCTATCCTTGGTGCTGGTAAGTCCTCTCCCTCCTTCCACAGTCTGTTTATGTCATCTCTTGAGAGTAGGGTCTTGTGTATAATCATCAATTCCCTTATCTTCTTTTCAGTCATGAGTTTCATTAATGACTCTACATTCATTCTGTTGCGCTGGGGTCTGTGGTGTTTCAGTTATCAGCATTTGGCGTTTTCATCCAGATAGACGGCTCTAGTTTTTCAGTATTTAGCGTTGTGATTCCGGTCCAGGGATCTTGTTTATATTATTCACAATTTATTCATCCACACATTTCTTGTAGCTTGAGGTTAGAAAAACCAACCTTTCTATAATATTATTCTAGTTTAGTCAGCAAGTCTTCAGCTTGTTTATTTAAATCTAGCAGATTCTGTACAAATTTCTATCATTCTTTTTTATACCCGCTATGTGTAGGATTGCTCTTAAAATAATAGCGAAGTACATTTTTGTTGTCTTCTCTCGTCCATTATTTCTCTGAGTTGAATCGTTGCTTTGGTCATTGTTTGTGCAACTGAAACTATAAAAGCCAACATTCGTTGGATTCTGCATGTCCCTCATGGTGGATATCAAGGGAGCATCTGTCGATCACGACACTCAGATCTGTAAATAGAGTCCCACGTTGATTTTGATTTTGATTTTTTGTTTATCATGTGTAGTATAATTAGGCTATACTGTCACAGATGTGGCCTGGTATTATTCTGAAGAAAAAGACACTTCAGGTGGCGACAAAAAATTATAAAAACAGTGGATACTTACACATTTAAAATTAATAAGTTTTAACATAGATAAGTCCACATACTTCTTTATTCTTCATTCTTTGGCAAGATACTTTCAAGCTTGGGGATAGTTCATTTTTGTTTTCTTGGTGTGACAGTCCTTATTGGTTTGTTTTTCTATTTAATGTTTTCCTTTTTCTTTTTCTTTTTTCTCTTCACTCACAAATTCTCATTTTGCTGTAGTATTCTAAATTCAAATGAAGATTACATCCTTCAAACTTTACCCATATTCGTTTGATAATAAACACAGAGACCAAATGAACAAATTAGCGATAAGGCTTACAGTTATCGAACTCAGTGTTTCCGCGTTTTTCGTCATCTTCAAGTCGATACACAGAGTATTTCATTTCATTTACATTTTTGGTCTGACTTGGATGATTGCTTTACTATAAATCTAAGCTTGTGGATATTTCAGTTTTGTTCTTTTGGGTTGGCATTCCTTATACATTTGGTTTTTGTTGTTATTATTATTATTCACTCATCAGAGTTTTCACATCAGCGTAAGCTGATGGTATTTCACTGGAGATTGAGTGACAGCAAGTTTCCTCAAGTCTCCAGGACTCTTCTCAGTATTCTGGCAGTTTTCAATAATGCTGTTGTTTGGATGGTCTCCACGCGGTCGCCAACTTCCAAACCTTCCAGGCCCTTTAATATTCCTTTAGTTACCGTGCCAAAGGCACCAATCACAGTTGGTATAATTGTCTCCTTCATGTTCCATAGTTTTTTCAATTCTCTAGCAAGGTCGAGGTACTTATCTCTCTTTTCACATTCTTTTAGTTTTATTCTGTGGTCCGCGGGGACAGCAAAGTCGACAATTTTGCAGATTCTCTTTTTTTTTTGGTTGATTATTATAAGATCTAGTCTTCGGGCCGAGATTAGGTGATCCGTTTGTATATCAAAGTCCCACAGGAGTTTGTGTGTATCATTTTCTCGGACAGGTTCTGGGTTGTGCATATACTCTTTGTTGGCATGGTCAGATTTAAATTTCTAGCACATTTCTCAGTGGATCACCTTCCCCACCCAGTCATGGTTAGCCTTGTACTCCTTCTGTGCCAATTTGCTGCATTCGCTTATTATGTGATTGATGGTTTCATCTCTGTCACCACATAGTCTGCACTTGCTATTTTGTTGTGTCTTATCTATCCACGCTTTGATATGGTTGGTTCTTATGGCGTTGTTTTGTGCTGCCATTAAGAGAGATTCTGTTTTTCTCTTAAAGTTTCCTTTTCTTAGCCATGTCCAGGTTTTGTCGTGCGAGATGTTGTTTATTAGACGTTTAAAGCGCCCATGGAGTTGTTTTCCCCCCCATTTTTCTTTCCTAGTTTTTGTCATTCTGTTATCTATCGTGTTGTCAGTATTGTTTCTGATGGCCGTTATCAGTCCCCCTTCGTGTTTTTCTATGTAGTCTTCGAGTCATTATATGGATGCGTCAACGCTGTCTTCGATGCTGGCATGTCCTCTTCCTCCCTCTTTTTTTGATATATATAGTATGTCCACGTCATCTCTGGGATGTAACGCCTTGTGTATGGTCATTAGTTTTCTAGTTCTTTGGTCCATTTGTCTAAGTTCATCTCTGGTCCACTTGAGAAAGGGTCCCAAGTATATAACGAGGGGTACAGCCCAAGTATTTATTCCTTTGATAAGGTTTCTGCGATTGACTTTTGTCTCGAGTAGGTTTCTAGTTTTCCTGAGATATTCTTTTTGAATTTTATTTTTCATTTCGGCTCCAAGATTCCTAAGTATTTGTAGGTCTCGTTTTCTGCTAGCGTTCTAATCTTGTCTTGATTTGGTAGTTCTATTCCGTCAGTTAAGTGTCGTTTGCCACTTTTCATAACGAGCAGGGCGCATTTTTCAATGCCAAATTCCATCCCTATGTCTTGACTGTATATTCTAATTGTTTGTATTAGGGTTTCCAGTTCTTTTTCATTTTTTGCAAATAATTTGATGTCATCCATGTACATTTGGTGGTTGACCTTTTCTTGCGATCTATTAAGTTTGTATCCGGCCGTGCATTTTTTGAGTTTGTGGTTTAGTGGCATCATGGCAATTATGAATAGTAAGGGTGATAATGCATCTCCTTGGAAAATCCCTCTTTGGATCTTTGTTTCAGCCAAGCCTTTTCCTCCTGCTGTTAATTCAACTCTCCAGTTTTTCATGGTTTTTTCGATGAAGTTTATGGTTTCGTGTGATATTTTGTACATTTTGAGACAGTTTATTATCCAGCTTTGTGGAACCATATCGTATGCCTTTTTGTAGTCTATCCAGGCCATAGCTAGATTTTTCCGTCTGTTCTTGCTTTCATTTAGGATGTGTTTATCTATGTAGAGTAATTCTGCTGTGCCTCTGGATCCTTTTCGACATCCTTTCTGTTCATTAGGGAACAATCCGCGGCTTATTAGTGAGTAGTATATCTTTTCCCTTATTTGTGCTGTTAATATTTTCCACATCATCGGTAAACAAGTTATGGGTTACTTGAGAGTTTTTCACATCAGCATTACCCGATGGGCTTTCACTGGAGTTGGGGTGACAGCAAGTCTCCTCAAGTCTCCAGGACACTTCTCAGTATTCTAGCCGTTCCCAATAATGCTGTAGTTTGGATGGTCTCTCTCGTCCTACCTCAGACTTCTCCAGTCCCTTTAATAATCCTTTTGTGACTGTATCAGAACCACCAATCATGATTGGTATAATTGTCACCTGCATGTTCCATAGTTTTTTCAATTCCCTTGCAAGGTCGAAGTACTTATCCTTCTTTTCCCTTTCTTTCAGTTTTATTCTGTGGTCAGCCGGGACAGCAAAGTTCACAATTATGCAAGTTCTCTTTTTTTTTGTTGATTATTATTAGGTTTTGTCTTATGGCCGAGATTAGGGGATTCGTGTGTATGTCAAAGTCCCATAGGAGTGTATGTGTGTCATTTTCTAGGACAGATGCTGGGTTGTGCATATACCATTTGTTCGTATGGTCAAATTCAAATTTCTTGCACATCTTCCAGTGGATCACCTTGCCCACCCAGTCGTGTCTAGGCAAGGTTGAGGTACTTATCCTTCTTTTCCCTTTCTTTCAGTTTTATTCCGTGGTCAGCTTGACAGCAAAGTCCACAGTTCTCTTTTTTTTGTTAATTATTATAAGGTCTGGTGTTCTGGCTGAGATTAGTATTATCATTATTATTAACCGATTTTCACTCCAGGTTTAACTTTTTTTTTACCGAAGTCTGAGTGACAGCAAATCTTCTCGTGTCTCTGGGGTTCTTTTAAGTATTCTAGCCTTTTTTAACAGTGTTGTGCTTTGGGTGATATCGATCCGTCTTCGAACCATGTGAAACCATATAACTTTGTGAAAACTATTAGAAACTAGATAGGAATATTTGAAACCGTATAACTGTGCAAATCATCTGCATCAAATCGGAATAATCGAAGCCATATAACAATTCAAATTATTTGAATAAAGAATAATTACGAAAAGCAATCATTGTTTCCAATTGGTTATTATCATTAATCAATTAAAACCATCTGACTGCTTGAAAAAAAGACTTACATTAAATAACCCAACTAGAGTTGACCGCCCGTAAAAGGCAAAACCAACCAACCAACCAACCAACCAACAAACCAACCAACCAACCAACCAACCACACACACACACACACACACACATATATATGCAATTGATCAGAAATTATAGAGGCTGAAGGTGACATTTAACGGACTGTATATGTTTAATGCAGAGACACTACTGCATAGTCTGGAACGAGCCGCAGCTGGCATTGGCCTCCATGTCAATGCAAACAAAACCGAATATATGTGTTACAACCAAACGGGCAACATTGCCACACGAGACGGAGCCTCTCTGAAACTAGTCGACAAATTCACCTACCTAGGAAGCAGCGTCTCATCAACCGAGAAAGACATCGACACACGACTGACGAAGGCATGGACAGCTATCGATAGGCTCTCGATCATATGGAAGTCGGACCTAACAGATAAAATGAAACGCAGTTTCTTCCAGGCAGCGGTTGTGTCGATACTGCTATATGGATGCACCACATGGACGCTTACGAAGCGGCTGGAGAGGAGGCTGGACGGAAATTATACAAGAATGTTGAGAGCAGTATTAAACAAGTCCTGGCGACAACACCCCACGAGACTCCAACTATACGGACACTTGCCCCCCATCACAAAAACTATACAAGTTCGACGAACCAGACACGCGGGACACTGCTGGAGAAGCAAGGACGAGCTCATAAGCGATGTACTCCTGTGGACCCCCACACATGGATGTGCAAGAGTGGGACGAACAGCACGAACTTACATACAACAGCTATGTGAGGACACGGGATGTAACCCTGAAGACCTGCCGGAGGCGATGAATGATAGGGAGAAATGGCGAGAGACGGTCAGGGATATCCGCGCAGGCGGCGCGACATGATGATGATGATATGTTTAAAATGCATATAGGATAAGCACCAATTTTTTCCGTACATTTAAAAAAGAAATGTCACATTCGTTTCTCAATAATTTCAATTAAAGAAAGTAGATATCTAATTATGTATGAAAATTAATGTTACCAAATTGGCCATCACTTTTTTTTTTGTAAAGTTGATTTTTTTAAAGAGCATTTTACACACCTGGCGTCTGTATTTCTTGTTGCAACAATCAAATCTTTGAACAGATGATTTTTTTATCTGATGGATTGGATGAAACTTGTTGATCTGTACTCATTTAGCGGGAAAAGTAGCTGACGTTGTCATTTTACGTGAACGCGATTATCCATTTACGATTTTTACCACACACACACACACACACACACACACAAAAGAAGTATATATAAAGATACAGAGATAGAGAGAAAGGGATTGATAGAGATTGATTGGTTAATTGATTTTAACGATATGTCATCTCATCTAAAGTTATTTTATGTTTAGCGGTTAGGGAATCGCATTTAGTGTACGTTCATATTTAGATTTTTGTGTAGTTGTTTTTATTTGCATACGGTCCTATCGAATACGAATGATTTTTAAATTGATCTATTTGATCCACAGATGCAACCTTTACTACTCAGAGTGAAAGTAGACCTGGGAGTCTTACCATCAGCCGGAGACGATCAGCAGTTTAGTGTCATATCCTCTGGGCCTCGCTGAATAGAGAGAGAGAGAGAGAGAGAGAGAGAGAGAGAGAGAGAGAGAGAGAGATTGAGATTTAATTTCCAATGGTTGCTTAGACAGCAACTGTTGGGAGGTGAAACACTTCGAATAAATAAACCAGCTTCTAATAACCAAAATTTAGAGTTACATAATTTTTTCCTCAATATTGGGCTATTCATAACATTTTCCTATGGACTGCTTTTTCATATTAATAATTAATATATCATTAATCAAAATAATTCAATCTAGTTGGCTTAAGTTATATTTTATGAAGCCAAAATATTCCGATATTGAAGAATAATATTTTGTATCGTATCTATTAGTTTATTTATTGATAAACGAATATGCTCTGAATAGTTTCTTTTTAGTTTTTGAAAGTTTAAATTTGAAATGTACTTGAAATTTGGAAAACATACTTGTAATTACAGTGGATATTAGGTTAATAAGTAACCTTTTTTTAAATAATGAAAAACCTGCAACAGATTGCATCTTTATTTAAAAGTTTTTAACTGTTTTGTTGTAATCTTAATCAAAAGTTGTTTCTGTTAACCTGAACATTAACGACATAATGCAAATGATTAATGCTGGGAAAGGATGAAGATATCAAGGAAAATGGCGGGATGAAGATATTAAGGAAAATAACATCCTTTTCTTTATAAAAAGTCACAGCGTCCAGAAAGGTAAACTCATTAGCCGCGAACAATAGGGCGATGGATGCTGTTGCCAATTGAAAGGTTCTGAGCTAAAGAGAAGCTCAAGTTAGAATTACATTGAAAAGTATAAATTCTACTCTTTTACACTCTGTTGACGTCTGTAATTATGTAGTTGTTGATCTAACTTTGATTTTTCTGTTAAGTCAAATTAATTTTGTCTTGGTGTATATTGCAAATGATGAAAACAAGAAGAGAAAATAGATAATGAGGAAATTACAAATAAAAACGCAACGAAAAATGCATGAATGTAGCGACTTGCTATTGCTCATTTTGCCAACATTAAAAAAATTAATTAGTCGCAACACAACACAGATATAAAAAATATGGATTCTTCACTCCCCACTACTCAAAAAATCACTCTGATTTAAGGATTACTTCGATTTCATTATTTTTCTCCATGAAGATCAACTTTCAAAATATAACGTTCCTTTATAAGAAAGAAAGAGAGTTCCTGTGGTGTAGTGGCTAACGTGCTGAACTGCGGTATCGAAGTAATTGAGGTCGAACACCAGAAGCGCTATTACGTTCACTTTCGGACTTATACTCTGGGGAATGGTATTGAACCACCTTATCCTTCCCAGGAGGTGAGTTGAAAAGTATCATTGATGTTCTTTTTTTAAGGATAACTTTGGTATTGAATAACTCATGAAGGTTGATATGCCATTGAAAAAAATAAATCAAACCAAATTTTTATGAGAAAGAGGAAAGTTTTGAAATCTCTTTGACATGTTTTGCTAGAAGTCTAACGTTATCAGAATGAAAAGGAATTCGTCTCCAAAAACGAATTCTTCTCATTTTCATTCAGCTTACGCTTGACCAGTAACGAAATATGTCAATTTGATTTTCAAACTGTCTTCTTTCTCATACTGTTGGATTTCATTCCAAACCTTACTCAATGTACAGGGTATTTTACAATTGTTAAAACAAAGCTGCAGCCTTTCAAATCTTCTCATTTGACTTTATTCATTTTCTTCTTCCTGATTACTGCTGGGAAATAGTTAACATTTTGATAGATCTAACCAGATTTAGTGAGATCATCCTGATCTTTTGTGAGAAGACATAATATGATTCAAAGTTTTTCAAGATTATTCAAACGAGATACGGAAGGAAGTTCAATTTCAACACATTTTCAAACAGGAGTAAGATTTTCAAGCTGGTCGAGAACTTTAAAGTTCATAGCACTTATAAAAATCGTATGGCAAAGAAGCTCCTTACTAGACATCATTGAAAAGATTCAAGCGATCCCCCTGGAGGAATGTGCCCATTTTGTCAACAGCTTTGAAAGACAGATATCTGGAATATGTACTCTAGAGATTCTCTTGACATTTTTGCTTCATGTTTGAAAGTAGATAGAAACAATTCCTAAAGTTTTATCATTTTACCTTAAATAAATGTAATTTTCATTACTCTATCATTCGTGGTCCTTGATTTGTGCCCGAAAATTTTGTTTCAAAAATTGTGAATCATCCCGTAGATGTTATTTTTTAAAAAGAAATTATTAGCACAGATAAAATTATCAGATCAAATAAGATAGTAACGATAGATGAAGATAATTTAGAACCTTGTTATATTTATAAATTTAATTTACATTTGTTGCTTAGACATTAGCAACTATTGAAAGTGGGCAACCTTAGATAGCTAAAGTTGGGAAAGTTACAGAATTATTTCTTGATATTAGATTATTTTATTTGATTTTCCTCTTCATAACTGAGAGGAATGTATTATTAATGAAAATAACTTAACCTAGTTTATGTAAGGTATATTTTTTAAAGCCAGAATATTTAGATATCAAATAAGATATATTTTGTGTTCTCTTAATTAATTTTTATTTACAGCTTAAAAGTAAAGAGCTTCTAAATGTGCTAATTCCATAATTTTTGCTCGGGTAGTAACTGAAGTTGACCTATACACGATACTTTAAAAAAAATATTGTTTTTTGTCTACCTCAAAAATTTGCACTATAACAAATCGAAAAATTTCAATGTTCAAACTGTAGCGTTTCTTCAATTTAATATTCAGACAAGGAAACGATATTTTTGTTTTCACCATAAAGAAAATAACAAAAACGATTACTCTGGAACGAGCAGCAGCAGCATAGGCCTCCATGTTAATGAACACAAAACGGAATATATGTGCTATAACCAAACGGGGGACATCTCCACTCTAAAAGGAACCCCACTTAAACTAGTAGACAAATTCACGTACCTAGGAAGCAGCGTCGAATCAACCGAAAAGGACATCGAAACGAGGTTAACGAAAGCATGGACAGCTATCAATAGGCTATCGATTATATGGAAATAAGACCTAACCGATAAAATGAAACGCAGTTTCTTCCAGGCAGCGGTCACATCGATACTGCTATATGGATGCACTACATGGACGCTAACAAAACGGCTGGAGAAGAAACTAGATGGCAATTACACAAGAATGCTGCGTGCAATCCTGAACAAGTCCTGGCAGCAACACCCCACAAGACACCAACTGTACGGCCACCTGCCCCCTATCACGAAAACTATTCAAGTTAGACGAACCAGACATGCAGGACACTGCTGGAGAAGCAGAGATGAACTCATAAGAGATGTACTCTTATGGATCCCCACACATGGCCGCGCAAAAGCAGGACGACCAGCTCGAACGTACATTCAGCAGCTATGTGAGGATACAGGTTGTTGTCCTGAAGACCTACCTAGGGCGATGAATGATAGGGAGGAGTGGCGAGAGAGGGTCAGGGATATCCGTGCTGCCAGCACGATATGATGATGATGATGATGACCTCTTGCATAAATTTATGTTACGGAACAGGTGGCGTCGTGAGTATCGGCGTAGAAAAATGAATTCGGCGAGACAAATTTAAATTCTAACACGAAATTGTGTTCTACTTTGGGATAATGCATTTGAGAAATGTATGAATCCATCTCTTCAAGACCAGGTAAGGGTATAATTGTAGAGCGAACTGGGTTCTCCAGCCCTGATATTATATATTGAACACCTAAGCTACGAACAGGAAACTATTCGAGGTTAAATCTTTAAGCAGAATATCTATTATATAATTTTCCTTCTTCACCCGTTCCCGTGCCAAAACTAAAGAAAACTCGAGCGCCTCTGACTTTGCTAGGCAACCGATGTTCAAGAAGAAAAGACTTTATTTTCAAAATCTGAGAAGTTATATTAGAAAGAATCTGTTGTACATTGGTGCACTATCTTTCTATTTTCGCCTCATTCGAAAAGTGTGGCTGGCTCTGCACACACCTTCACCTCTATAAACAAATCACCTGTATAGTTCATTTGCTAAATGGCTGAGTTAATGGACGTCATCGATGCCAATTGACTAACATTATTCATTTATTTACGTTATGACAGTGGAAGACTATTCGCTTAGAAGTAGACCAAAAAATTTCTGGCAGTAGACAGTCTGATAGTAGACACGTTTGATTTTCCTCGTTCATATAAACGGATGTGGAAGTAAAAGATGAAGATAAAGGCGTTAATACTGTCTTCCATTTGGTTCGTTTGGGTCTCTTCACTTGATAAATATGATGAACAACATATTCAATGTACAACAATTGAACGTCGGTCTGAATTGTTAACAGAAAATAACATCACTTTAGAACATTATCTTATTTTGAATAAGTCAATGTAAGTTGAAACGATAGTGCAATCAAGAAGTCAAGACACTAAATAAAATTCTCTTTACTTAGACAATCCCCTTATTAAATGACTAGCGTGGATAGCTGGAGTTGCCCGTGAATGTTTACAAATTAACACCATTTATATACAATTTTTTATTATTCTAAAAATCAGAAAATAATTGAATTATCAACAATTACAATTTAATTTTTGCCACTATTTAACTATATATATATATATATATATATATATATAGAGAGAGAGAGAGAGAGAGAGAGAGAGAGAGACATAGATATACAGTTTTTGTATCATATAAAATTGACACCAGTAATGTACAAATGTACAAATCTTTTTTAAATCATAAAGTAAGTATACGATAAACAATATTTCTAACAATTTAAAACAATTTCAATTTTGATTTGAAACTATTTGATGAATTAATAATAATGATAAAATAATGATTATGCATATATTTATGATGATGTTTATTTTTATGATGAGTTACAAAAAGAAAACAACAACATTATTTTAATCATAATATGTAAAGTACTGTAAGTGTTTTAGCAATCAAAGTAAAAGCAAGGAAGAAAAGAAAGAATTTGCATTGTTTTTGCGTTTTTATACGTGAATAATTAATTAAACTATAAATGTTATAATTTATTAAACAATCAAACATCATAATAAACAGTATATATTCATGATTATTTGAGCAAGGTGTGAGGTTTTCTTTATACACCATACATCATTATATAATTTTGTTTTTTTACGATAAACGGTTTGATTTTTAAAAAATTTATATCCTAAGCGTATTTGATCGAAACGTTGTTTAAACATTTGAAACACTAAGAAATGTCATTATATTTCCGAATGTTAAGATTAGATATTTTTCGTTTCGTTTATAAAAACTTTATCATAATAATTCTTTTACAAAAACCTGCCTTTTGTGATATTTATTCAGAATATATTTGCTTTAGGTAGTCATTTGTCGTAGTTATTTTTTTTTTAGTTAGAATCAGCCACTCAGACAGACAGACAGACGCCTTTATATAGAGAGATTTACGCACGGATTTTAAGACTATTATTGTCATAACGAAGACTTAAGCTTAAAGTTTGTTTCATCGGCTTTAGATATTAGGAAAGAAGAGATAACATTCGACGCCCAGTGAACATTGAAAACGAATTTTCTTGCTGAAATACATTTTCTAAAAAATGGAATAAATTAAATTTTAATTACAATATTTTTACGTAGACGAAAATTAAAAAAAAAATGAATGCGTGTACACTTTTTCGGAATAAGAGTTCGATATTGAATGTTATTATAATAGATACGATGATTGATAAAGATTTTTTGTAAGATCAATATAACAAATTGCCTTGTCAGCGTGGCTCAGGATACACTAAAAGGAGTAAGACCCCCCCACTCGCCACATAAAGGTGTCCCTGGTATGACACTAAACTACATTTAATAGCAAGGCTCTAGTTCTGGAGAGAGTAGAGTAACACTTCACAGAAATTACCCTCAGGTTCATATTTCCCAGAATGGTAGTATTTATTAGGGTTCCATCTGTGGGTCCACAAGACCTGTTTCGAAACCATTTGTATACAATTATTCGTATAAAATTATTTGTATTCAATTGGCCGTGTTAAAAAAGAATTCAGAAATAGCAATACAAAAAATGTAAATATGTACATACAATGAATGTGAATCCTGAATTTCAGGAAATAGAATAACCCTATATGAGATGACATGCCGTTAAACTCAACCAATTAATCAATGAAAATTACAAAGTGAAGAGAACTTGTTTTATTTAAGCTTGTCAATTTTATAGGGTAATTCTATTCAAATAACAATTAATGTTTATTAACAATTATGGTCTCCAATGATATATGGCATAAAATGCATTGTCAAAATCTTTTTAAACGAGTAACCACAGTAGGGAATAGATAGATTAGAAAATTAAATTGAATTAAAAATAATTATTAAAAATATGCAGAAGCTCCCAGATGCCCCTGACAGAAAGAGGGGTAACGCATGCGCTAAGAAAAGAAACCGTCTCGACAAAAGAATTTCGTTCTCTTTCAGCAGTGACCAGCGGAGTGACAACACCTAAATCTTTCTCGCTAGCGGTGGAAGGCGCCATGCATCCGTCTCTAGACGACGCATTGGCTAACCTTTCCACTAGTAGCAGCCGCCTCTTTTACTTACGACTAAAACACTGAATAACGAACTCAGAATTATAATTAAGACACCATACAACAAACTTAATGACTACAACTGAAAATACCGGATTTAGACATATCACCCAAAAGCGTCTAAGACGTTGTTAACGATTTAAATACCTAATTTGGAAATATATACCTAAGAATAATTAACACATTTTAACACCTTGACTGGGAGATTCAATCATTTTGTTTGTATTCAGGAAGAATTTCCTCACCCACTGAATGGTTGTTGAACCCAAAAATAAAGGCAAAATATAAGAGATATCTTCGTCTCCTATCTTTTACTATCTTCTTTCATATAATTCCTTTACAGCCTTCATATCCGAGAAGTTAAACCAGCAAGATAATGTGGGGTAAGAATAGAATAACCCAGAATGGAGTCAAATAATAAACAATATCATAAATCACTCTTGATACTCCATACCACTTCATAATCTGTTGCAATATCAATGTATTAATAGCCAACGTATTAATACAATTGAAAATCATTTTGAATATTATTTCAGACAGATATATTTGACCAACAGAAGGTAGCTTAACTGATACGACCACTTTGGGTTAGAAATGTTATGGGTATGATGGCAAGAAAGGCATGACACAACACTTCCCCAAGTTCCATAACAGGAACCTCACCAGCAGACGCTGATTAGTGTAATACCCAGGATAATTCCAAGTTAAGAGAACGCATAGTACAATTTGATTGATGAATTAACAAATATATAAATTAAATGATTAAATGAGAAATAGAAATACCAAATAAAACATACAGAAAATGTGCATCATGTGAATATTATATTATAAATCCTAAATTTTTAACTGCAATGTTTATAAATAAAACCAGCCAATAAGGTTTGATTTAGTTTGCTTAATGGCATATCAACCTTCGTGTATTATTTAATGCCAAAGCAATTCTTGTAGAAGGACGGTAGCGGTAAGATTTAACCTAGAGCTGTGAGGAAGGGGGATAAAAACGTATGTATATTTCCAAAGTATATCAATCGGAAAGTGAACTATTAATAGCGCAATTAGGGTTCGAACTTGTTTACGACTGCCAATGGATATCATATTCTAACAAATTCAGTAAATAATCGACCATTTTAAAAGACTATTGTAAAGTGTCATTATAATTTATGAGTCATTGATTTTAACAGTATGTCAACACGTCTAGGATTATTTTATGCCTACAGGTTAGTACATTACAAACATTGTATATTTGTATTAACATTTCTTTTGTGCAATTGTTTCTTAAGATTTTTTGCACTCGGTCCCATCGAAAAGGAATAATTTTAATACAGATCTATTTGACCCCTATATGGGACCCTAACAGATACTGACTCTCTGGATCAGAGTGGATAAAGGACTAATAGCGATGACGGGAGTCCTCCAAAATCCCCAGAGATCCAGAACTGGATTCTCGCGTCAGATACAGTTTAATGTCACACCTGGGACATCCCACTTTTTATGGAGATTTATTTCTCTGCAAGGAATTGTCTGCGTATTCGAAACTCCATCGGAGAGTCAATCATTTTATTCTAATTGATGAAGATATTCAACTATTTCAGAGAGGTATAAAACGACTGATCATATTAATCATCCTGAGATAATAGTATTATACGAGAAAAAAAAACTTTTTGCAAAAGATCGAGATTTTCGAGGCCAAATAATTTTCGTGAACCTGTAACAAAAACATAGCCTTTTCACTGTCAATCCATTTTATGCACACCTAAAACAAAATACAGCAAAAAATATGAAAAACAAAAAATAAAAACAATAAAATAAAAATAAAGCACCCTCCCAAAAAAAAACAAGAAACATACAACCTAAAACAAAACAAAAAGATCTTTTTTATACTCTTTTACAATATCTACTCTTTTGCTTGAGACGGTTAGGGATAATTAGTTTTATCAAGTAAAGATACTTATAATTCAATTTCATACGGTGAAGTTTAATAAACTTGTATTACTAATGAAAAAAAAAGCTTAAATTACCATGGATTTAAGTATTATAAATCATTACGATAAAAATTTACCCTTTCACAGACGAAGACTAATATTAATGATTTATGATATTCAAATAAGTATTTGTGTTTTTATGAAGGGTATTTTTATCGTCGCAATTTTTTATTCACGCAGGTTGAAAATGTATGTAAAAATTAATAATTTATAGTACTCAAATGTTAGATAGTTGTCTTTTTTATAATGAACATTACACAATGAAATTCAAATTTTATCTTGATGAATATTGCATAAGAAAAACTGAAGTGCTGCCCGTTGCCGACAACTACATTAATACTTAGTTTGATTGACCATTAAAAGACAAATAGTTGCAGTTAAAACGTGTCTAATTGACAATGAACCGTGTTTACTCCTCAGTAAAATAATAATCTTTTAGTATTGAACTGATCAAAAATGTTCACAGCTCACTGCTGTATGCAAGAAGGTAAATACCTTCGCTGAGATATAACGGAAAATTGCAATATAATCTAAAAGAAAGAAAAAAAAAATGACTGAAACCAACCAAATAGAAAAAATACAGATTTATATCTACGATAATCATTCTTAAGCTAAATTCATTCCTTCGTATCCCATCATTTATGCAGACGTATCGATATTTTTATCGGAAAAAAGAAAATCGTTATCATGATCAGTTAAAAAATATCGATTAACCGTTACAGGATACTTTTACGCATTTGTGTGTGTGTGTGTGTGTGTGTGTGTGTGTGTGTGTGTGTGTGTGTGTGTTCATGCGTGTGTGTGTGACTGTGTGAAAATATACCTCTGTGTGTATACGTAAGATCATATTCTCAAAGGTCAGTATAAAGAAAAAGAAAATACCACAAAGACTGACAGACGTTCGTATCTGCACAAAAAAATACGTGCGAACAGGTGTTACGCGGAATTGAAATACAGAACAAACTTCGGGTTTTTTTTCCCCGGGAACACGCGTGTGTATAAGCTCACAGACACATCAAGACTCTCTCTCTCTCTCTCTCTCTCCCTCCCCCTCTCTCTCTCTCTCTTTCTCTCTCTCTCTCTCTCTCTCACACACACACAGCCACACATACACACACACACACACACATAGAGATACACACACAAACTGATAGGTC